>AZIM01000548.1:134116-151463 GCA_000516915.1 Ophiophagus hannah | reverse complement strand
AGGTTTGATAGTACATACATAAGTCTCCAATTTTATTTGTGAAAAAAGTATACTAGCTTCACTCATTTATTAACACAAAAATCCTGATGGGAACTATTTTGGCACAATTAGTTTGTTAAGAAACTTGGAACATTCAAAAATATTACCTTCCAGTTATTAATTCATATTCAGTGGAAAGGATGCTCTTATCCCCTAGAGAAAAATAGAAGACTTTGCCTTGAGCACCCCCCTGTGGGCTCAGATTAGAACTTCAAGAAAGGGTTCTTTACATTGTGTCATAATAACGCTTGCTTTATATGCTGGGAACAATATAGCGTCCCTCTAGAAGTTGTGCACTTCTCATCTTAAGCTTTACTTCTATTTCTGATCATTCATACTGGAGATTTGTTCTCAATCATGTGAAATAATCATTATATGAAATAAAGTAACTTCAACTTATGGTTTATAAGGTGGTTTGTTTCTACAAACCCAAAAGATAAATAATACTATAGGCTCCGAACTATTGCTAAGTTGTGGTTAAATAAAATTGGAAATGAAAACTTAGAAACTCTCATTGTAATATCCAAATGCAACTGGAGGGCGGGGGGGGGAATAAAGCTCCTACTGAATCATATGCAAAGAAGAGTTTTTAAGGTATGTCGAAAACAGACAGAGCTAGAATTTTACCTACTGAAGTTAGGGAAGTAAACTTGTTGGTCAGAAGTTCCTTGCTCCTAGCAAAAGCCACTGGACTGATTTGAAGAAAAAAATTAATTCTACCAGAAGCCTCACCTGCTAAACCTGCCTCAGAGGAATAGATCAGAGAGCCAACAGCAGTCGGAGATTATTTCACCCTAAGTAGAAACCACCTTTTCCCCCATCAGCTGGTGCTACCAAACTTATCAGAGGGAGAAGTCCTTCTATTGCAGGGTTGTCAAACTTGTGGCCCATGGGCCGGATGCATCACACGTGGGCCACACCCATGCCCAGTTTAGTGAAGGGGGGAAAAGTCCCAATACATCACCTGATGCCACCATGACAATGTGAGTTTGACACTCCTGTTCTATTGCATCCTGATCTTCAACCTGCTAAATTTTGTAACTAAAAAAACCTCCTTTTAATGCCTTGGGTGGCTTGCTTACTTGCTTTCTCTTTTCCTTCTGCATGCTGACTTTTAGCCTGTAAGCCTATAGGTAAAGTACCATTTCTTTTCTTTATAAGCTTTTCTACTTTAACAAAGAAAGAAAGAAATGTAAAGTGACCCAGGATGGCTTTTCTTTTTCCTTTAATATCCAATTATTTAATTAAAATTCAAACTTGCTGCATAGAGGATAAAGGCTTAAGTAAATTAAAATCAAAAATAAATGAGGTCATACCTTGAACTCCTTCTAAAAGCAGATCAACTCCTTTTCTATAAAAGCCAAATGCAGCTTCATAATCTTCCTCTTCCTCCTTCTTCAAGGCCAGCTTTATCAGTTCTCCAGCTTTGTCCAAGTAATCTCTTCTGCCAAGCTTGGCCTTCAAGCTCCCAGTGAATAAACCCCGACTTTCCCTCTCACTCTCAGATTTGCTCCATTCATGATCTAAAATGGCAGATGCCAATACTGGAGGTTCAGCAGCAAAGCTGAGACCAAGTGATGTGCTGGGGGAATCCTGGTTAGATGCCATTCCATCATCTAACTCAACAACAGAATCTGCATCAATGGTCAAGGAAATCAAGTCACTGTCACTGGATAAACCTGTAGTGCAAGGAAAGAATGGCAAGCGAAGGAATTAATGTTTTTCTCCCTTTGTCCTCTAAAGAAGCCCTACTAGCAAGTCTTGATTTAGAAGGTGAGTACAAGAAGTATCCATGAAATATATTAACTATTTTAGCCTCAGATCACTGCCTCTAAAAAAGATAGTGGTCTTTCTTTTATATGGTGATTAGATGTGATGTACTTTAAGCACTCAGAAACTATATCATAAACTCTAATGATGATGAAAATTTTTGATGAAGATCATACAATTTATAACTTATTTTTGTTCAACCTAAATTATATAACCTATTCCACTGGTGAGTAAAAAAAAACAAGTACTCTGCCAGGTTAAACTAAAAATCCATCCAGTTGAGAATTTAATTCATACTATGGCTCAAGAAAAGCCCACTGGAGACCATCACTCATTCAGCCCAGCAATTAATTTTGAGAAATGTATAGCTACAGAGGTACAGGTACTGCCATGTATAAGCAATATGTCTTGCTATCAGTGACAATTTTTCCTGTTTGAATTTATTTAATTTTCTTTCAAATCATCCTAGGTCAGTGATTATTATCAAAAAACTTGGGGTGCTACTTCTATAGTTCCATGTGAGGAAATGCTTCTTTTTATCTTTTGCAAACCTCCTAATCCAAGTTCCAATTCAATTCAATGGGAAAGGAATACAATCTTCTTTGTTCATTTCCATTATTGTTTATATTATGCAGAGCTGATGAATCTTTTTTTAACATAATCTAATAAGTCTCAGTGTAAATATCTATGAAGTTTCTCAATCATCCAGATCATGGTTGTCCCAAAGGGGGTGTTCAAAAAGCAACTGGACTTTTCTGGGGGTTTTTCCCCCTTGAAAACATTCCACTTCTGATCCAAGAAGCTTCTTCAGTTCTTCACAATTGAAGAAGCTTCTTGGAGCAGAAGTGAAATGTATTCAAGGGAAAACAAACCAAGAAAGTACAGTTGCCTTTTGAACAGCACCTTTGGGACAAATCTCAGTGCAATATTCCTCATAAAGGAGTGATAGATTTGCTTTATTACAATTTCTTTCAGAACAATTAAAGCACAGTTGGTAGAAATATACTTTATCTATGTATATTAGCTGTCCAGGATATTTTGATAGTATTTCAGACTGCTGAACCTATCCATACCTCAATATTTCTTCTTTAGTGGTTCTCCAAGAGATTTGGCTCCTAGGTTATTGAGTAACATAATTTTCTCAAAGTACATAATGACATTTAATCGTCACTCATCTTTCTTATAACAAGTAAATAAAATGCAGTAAGCAGGTGAATAACACTAAAATAGCCCCCATTGCTTGGAGATTTATAATCTGTATTCCTGCATCTATTTAGAGCACTTTTGTAAATAAATTGATGAAATACAGTCAAAAAGTCACTGATGATTTGAATAAGATGCTGATTTGTACACCAATTCATATTCAGTGGACAACTTATTTTATTGCTGTAAAATAGAACCGGTGTAAAATTAGAGCATTCCAAAAGTTCTCATACTGAAAGTGTAAACCAGATGAGCATTATGCAAAACTCAGATTAAAAGAACCAGTGAAGTAGCACAGCTTGAAATTGAAGTCAAAATCTGGTAACCCTCCAGTTCAAATCTGTCTTCTGCCAAAAATGAATTTGGTGATCTTAAGCTGGAGGAGATGAGCAATAGTTTAATAGAAAGGCCAATGTTTTGCACATAGAATGTCTCAGATTATAGCAACTTGCTCACTCTCTCTCTCTCTGACACTACAACAAATCAGGATGAATTATTTATGGTCATTCTTGCCCTTGTACCTCTCATCTATATTACTACAGTTTGCATTACACAGGGCTGAGGGCTATTCAGAAATTTTTAGCTTGCATGTTAATGGGTTCTGCCTTGTGTTCCCTATGTGGTATTGTTACTGCGGAAGCTGCCTTGACTGCCAATCAGATCTAAATGCAATCCATTGTGTTGGTGTTCCTTAAAAGCCCCATTTAGCTTGGAATCTGGTAATGTTCAAAACTGTACACTGCAAATGGAGTCTACCCTAAAGGGCTGGTGCATTATGGGTAATCTCTTTTTTTCCAATTAAATAATGAATTAACCAAACACTGCTCACTTTACTCCATTCTTTCTTACCTCCATATTCTGACTGGCTAAGTGTCACTTCATCAAGGACATCTTTCCGAGCTGTAGAAACAAAAACAAAATGAAGCCAACATTAATTACGCATAGGTTTGAAATAGGAGAGGTGTAGGAAATTCTAAAAAATAACGGGGGAAAGGCATGCACTCTAGAAAAATATAAATGTTTTATTATAAAAGCCTAAACCAGCTTCTCTCAACCATTCACCCTTCAGATATGTAGGATTCCCAACTAACCTGACCAACGACCTATACTGAAGATGCACCACAAGTCCATAAGTGTTCAGATACCTGATCTGTATTTTCCCCTGGTATTCTTGTTTTCATCCAGTCTCTATTTCTTTTCAGATTTTACATTATGTTCTACTGCATTTGTGAATTTTTTGCCAGAAAAACCTCATTTGGTGAATCCCTCTAAAGAACACTGGCTATTGGATGATCTAGAAATGCACCAAAAAGCCAATCATAAAGAGGATTATGAGGATCATTTAGATTAGTCAGAACATTAGATTAAAAACTGCCTGAACAGTTATTGCTACAATAGGTGTTATTCCATCATTGTTTCTGCACAACAGAGAAAACCAAACCAGGAAAAATTTACCACTTGCACAATGAAGAAAATTAGAACTGAAATATAATGCTGCCATCTAGAGGAGATGAAAGATTAAGAGACTATAAGAAGTTGTTACCAAATCTAATTTAAATGTGACAGAAAGACAGGAAATGTTAAGGTATGACTGAAAAGTATTGACATATTTTATTGTTTTCTTCTTACAGATCCCTTCTTTCTGCCCACTGGTCACTTGGGGAATCAAAGAAAGAAATAATATATCAAAATAGTTAAAATTCCAATTTAGATTTAATTCTATTTTGGAGAAATGGGTGTCCAGCATACCACTCAAAAGCCAAGGAAACAATTGCATAATATACTAAATCAGGATTGTTTCAATCTCAGTGCACCATGGAGATCAAGTGGCCCAAACGTGCTATATAAAATTCTTCAACTGCCTTTCCCAAAAGAAACTACAGTTTAAAAAAATCTGGAACTAGATTACAAAAAGTAAGAAGAGAGAGCCAACCTTCAGAACTGCAGGTAGATAAGCTGTCTGTCAGAGATTCTACCAGAGGTTCTGCAGGACCAATCAATTCAGATCCATCATGCACCTCTCCATCCTTAAAATAGACAGAAACAATATAGATAGATGGAGGGAGGGAGGGAGGGAGAGANGGGAGAGGGAGAGGGAGAGAGAGAGGGAGAGGGAGAGAGAGAGATTCCAAGTTGGTAAAGATTAATTTTAAATTCTTTCCAGATTCAGTCTAAGTACACATTGAAAGAAAGAATAGTCAATAAATATCAAAAGTATTCCTAAATCAAATTGACTGATTTACAACACCTTCCAGCTGATATATATTCCCATCCTAGAAAAATGATATTGAAGAGTGCCATCTGTTTTCAAAAAGATATCATTTTAAAGCAACAATATTAGCTTTTAGGATAAAATAGATTTTTAAACCCGAAAGGCATTCTGGCTATACACAAAATTCCTCAAAGAGGCTTAGAACTTCCTCATTAAACAATCTGCATGGATACATCAAAGAGTTCATAACCCACCAAATCCCCTGCCCCATCTGCTAGAAAAGAAAGAAAGCTGTCTTATCTTAAATTAACTTTCACCCATGTTTTAGTTTGATATTTCTCGACTAGAATGGTTCTCCTCTAGAAAATATCTTTGCTGGTTTTTATATCAGCTTAGCAGACTTATTACTGTTGTACCAATTTAATTGTCACACCATAATTATAAATCACAATTAACTCCATTGTAAACCTACCACAAAAAATGTTTACCAGTCACACAAAGGTTGTGGTTTCTCAGTCAGGTTCATATAAACATATTTTGGCTTCCCAACACAGTTGGACTGTATATGATACAGCTGAGCTTAAGCACATCTGGATCTGCTTAGTGCCTAGGCAAAGCTTGGATTCTCCATGCTTGTCTCCCTAATCTCTCATGGAAGAAATACTGGATGTACATAAACAAGCTTCCCTGACCACAGTTTGGTATGATGTGCGAAGTTAGCCAAAGCCAAATGGATCAGATCTGGGCTGCAAAAATCTGCAGGGCTATCAACAGTAGCAAAGAGGTACAGAATACATATATGCTTTGCTGCCATCTTAGTGATGCCTGGATATTTGCAGCCCTAGGGAACATAATATTCCCTATTATGTAGAAGTTTGGGTGTCTACAGCGAAGATCAAGGAGGAACAAATGACATGTACTTAAAGCTACAGAATATCTGGTTTTTACATTATCTTGACATAATCACTTTATTGCATCTGTATTACCAACTGACACCATCTCCGTTTGTTGAAAAAAACAATAGAATATCAGCAATGTGCAGTTACCAATCTAACTGCTAACTGTTAGACACTCTCTTTCCTTCCAATGTGCATCAATAATATATTTAAGGCAGAAAATAGTAGCACAGTAGAAGTTTTTTGTCTATCTAATATAATCTATAGGGTACTTTATTCATTTGTTTCACAATATTTGTATACTGTCCCAATCGAAAATTCTCTGGTTGTTCTTCATTCTAATAAAGTACATTTCTGTTTTATATCATATATAGAGAATGATTTGTAATAGTAACTATCAGTTTAGCCTACTTACATCACCCAGAACTCTATTTATAAACAGGCATAATTTCCTGAGTAAGTGGTTGCATATGGGGATATGAAAGAATTGAGATTTTATGTTTGTTGGTTGGTTGGTTGGTTTGTTGCCATACTATAGAGAATCTGTTTCAACCTTAGGTCAATCCTGAGAACCTATCATTTGCAACTCTTTAGATGGAAAATTGAGGCTATGGATAGCTGCCCTTCAGCAAATACACAGAGATTGCTTATGTTTTCCTGAGATTTATAGTAAACTGCATTTGTACTAATTTTTGCAGAGCAATAGCACTATGAACAAGTATTTCACTCACACAGTGAAATGAAATAATCTATTAGTTGGGCTAGCTGAAAAAGATTAACCTTAAAGAAATCTTCAAGCTGCTTGCTGTTGTAGAGCATGGGGATGTTGGCAGAAAACTGAAGCAAATCTTCCGCGCACTGTCTTCTCTCTTCAATCACACCTTCTTCAAATCGCCCTGAAACATGAACAAAATCAACATTCTGAGAAACAAGCTGGGGTTTTTTCTGACAAAAATCCTTTATGAGGAAAAGAACGACTTGCATCTACAACTGCTTCAGGAGACCAGATCAAATATCTGGGCTCAAATGTCCCATAATGTTTTACCATCTATTGAAGATATATATAATTTGGCAGCCCTAATGGAATGTAAAGCTCCATCTTTTATGAGAACATGTTGATTAGCCAATAAAACACTAAATATATACCTCAATATCAAAAAAAATAAATGAGAGAATCTATTCTATACTGTGCCCACTTCAACCCTAATCCCTTATGGTTGCAGACTTCAGCTATTTGGTTGGTGCTAAAAACAAAGACTTGGATTCTGAATTTCTCTTCACTGAACACCATGCATACAACAGTCTTGCTACTGGAAGACTAGACACTTAACAGACTCCATGATCAAGTCTCATGTTCTGTCAATGTTTCTATTTGAGAAAGAGAGGGTGCCATTTCAGCTGGGTACTGATAAATGCCAATTCATCCAGCTGCTTTATCCAATGAGTGAAGCAAAAGGGAAAAGTAGGCTGCCCTTCATCAGTCTACTGGCAGCTGATTTGTTTCTCTCCTATAATGACCCTCAAAAAGGGAAGATCAGCTAGCCTGGCAAATGCAATGTTCATTTTAAAAAAGGCAGGAAGCAAGAGTCCAATTACAGTGTTGTAGCTATCCCTTGGTGTGTGTGTTTTTAATTCTATTTTTGCAAATGCTGACTCTAAAACATCTTCCACAGGAAGTTGTCTTTTGTCCTTCTCATTTTGCTGGTTATTAAAATATGTTTTCACAGGAAGACTTTGAGACTAAAAATCCTTTTCAGTCAAATTTGATACATAGATCAAGCTAATGCACATAAGCCCCAATTGGTTAGGTTCACATATCTTATGAAGTTCAAACCCACTTATAGCTTAGCACACTATACTTCATTACATTGTTCTTTTAAAGACTTACTACACTTATTTCTCTTTTGTATTTCTACTTTAGTATTTTATGACTATTTTATCAATTGCTTTAATTTACCATTGTTGATTACCTTGAACAAAACTGAGAAAAGACAGGGTATACACATTTTAAATTTTAAACAACCTTGAGTGCTTCTATTTTTATTATGTCCAATATTGGATTACCAGTTCAGTTTGGACATTGTTAACTATGGTTTGTACTAATTGTAAAATGAGAAGACACTACAAATGATTTGGGTTTCTTAGACATGTTACAGAAAACCAGGTTTTAGAGCTGCTTGATAATATCCACATCCATTTACTCAATACTCAGCTTCCTAAACATTTAACTTTACCACTGCATCCATGATACAATGGCTTCTTGAAGTAGATAAATTATGCTGAATGTCTGCCTGTGTATCTAAGAAGAATGCCTCAAAAGAAGGCATCATTACTAGACTGGTTGATCACAGAAACTAAGTAGAATCAGCCTTGGTCAGGTAAAGGGAGGTTGTCTGAGAATTCCAGTTGGCAGATGATATTCAGAAGTTGAAGCTGAAAAACATCCCAGAAAAATGTTTTCCATAATATATCCAATCTATTCCATAATACTGCCAAGAAAACTACAGGAAGGCAGTCACCCGAAATCAAGGGAAAATATTTTTATTTTATTTTATCCAAGAATAAGGAATAGAAAGGTTACATAGCACCACTGCCATAAAAATACATAACTATCAAATCTTATCCAGGAAAAAGTACTATTTTTATTTTTTGCTTTTTAGAGGTATATTATTTTTTAAAAGGGAGAGATATGGATAATCTATCAAGAATGAAGACAATCACCACCACATTATAAATTGAGGAAATTGTTGTTCTTTCAGGAAGATTACGTATTTCAATGATTGAATCATGGATCCAATCTGAGCATATCAGCATTGGATGACAGTAAAATGACAGACACATCTGAATGTCCTCCTTTTATTACCCAATCTTTATCCTTTACATCTCTTCTTCCAAGGATCTGAGTAGTGTGCATAAACATCTGTTGAAAAAGATGCAAAATATGCACACACATATATACACACTTTTTTTTAACTCACAACAGTACCAAGAGGCAAGACAAACTGAAAGACAATGAAAGGCAAAACCTCAACTAGTCAGCTTCTTGATCAAATTGAGATTTCATTCAGAGTCTCCCTAATCCCAATTGAATGTTCTCAGCAGTGCACTGTAATAGTTTACAGTTTATATTCTCATCATTTTTTTCCAAAATCAGAAAAAACAACAGCACTTGAGCATCTCAGAAGAGGACACCTTGTCCAAAGTTATATCAGACATGTATTTTAAGACGTTTTTCAATGTCAACATGCCTATAAATTCAAAAAATTCAAGAACAAAAAAGTTTATATCCAAATAATAAAAATATGCTATTGGGACATCCAACAGTTTACTTGTGGGACTGCCTCTCCCTGAGGATATTTCTCCTGGGTGCATTCCAGGTCCCCTTCCTTAAATGTTTCCATCTGATGGGACATCAGAGGCATGCTTTATCGGTGGTCACCCCAAGTCTTTTGGAACAGCCTCCGACTGGAAATCAGAGGAACCCCTAATCTTTTGGCAAATTTGGGCACTTGGCAGCCAGTGAGCATTTGTGATCATTGTAGCATCCCATGATCACATGATCACCATTTGCATACTTCACATCCCATTTCCAACAGAGTCAATAGAGAAGCCAGCAGTAAAATGACAAATTGCGCTCATGTGATGTCTAACTGTAATCAGTGATTCACTTAATGATCACAGAAGGAATTACATAGTTGTCAGTTCCAAATGTGATTCTTAAATGAGTATTACCTGTATTATTTCATAATTTCATTAATCAAAGTCCTTTTAAAATTTTAATCAGCACCGCATAAGGGAACTTATTCTAAAGAATTACAAGAAAAGGGTATAGAAGGAGTTCAACATAATCATTAAAAGGCATGTTTTCTTCTATCACTCAGCTACAAGAAAATATTTGAAAAGAACACTATACTTAAGTATAGCAAATAAATAAAATATTCTGCATTTTCCTGGAGTGATTAATGTCAAACAAGTAACGATTCTTTCTCACACAGAACCACCCTCACAACAAAACACATTTTACAGGCACACAAACGTACTTCTTCCTCCTTCCAATGGAAACAGCAAAAAAGAAGGAAAAACAGAATGAAGATATAGCAAGAAGAACAGGTGGCTGCAGCAGAAAAAGAATGAAGACAAAGGGGAAATTTGATGGAGGAGCTATGAAAAGAAAAATTAGCTAGAGGGAGAACAAAACAAAAGAATACAACCTCTGCTTAGGCATTACAGTTTAACAAGTCAATTTAACTACCCAAGCAGTCCTCAGATAATGATATTCAGGCTTATGTGTATATCAGGTTTTTCAGCAGAGATAACTGCAGACATCACACTTTGACCCAACTGTTTGATTTCAACACTTCCTTCTATTTATGTCAGGAATGCAAGACAAATTATGATTTGGAACTGATCATGGCTAACAAAATGGTTTATATATAAATTAACACTGGCCCACAATTAGATCCAGAATCAGGAATGGAAATCTGTACAAATGAGATTTATACAGGAACAAGCTATCTTGATATTCAAATTGCAATTAGAATCTAGACTTCTGGTGATGTCTTCCTCGCTGACGGACCGGAGACCACAATTGTCCATGGCTTTGATCCGTGCTCTCCCATCGGAGGGCCCCAATCACCTGCATTTGGGGCCAGAACCACCCTGTAGGGGTGATGAAGAAAGGGGAGAGTGCCAGCTGGATCGAGGGAAGCCGCATCTCCCCTCCTTGGCTAGGCATACTCCCCTCCGAAGACGGCTCTAGCGGTGGTCAAATATGGCCACCCTGAAAAGGAAGAGCTAACCGGGACAAGATTGTGCAGGAGCGATGAAAAAGAGGACAGCATGAAAACCGGGCTAATCAGGCACAACATTTAAACACAAGGTACCCCGGAATTAAAATTTTAAGGAATTTTTAAGAGAAATAATCAAAGCGGCGGCCAGAGAAAGTGAAGAAAAAATTTTTGACAGCTGAAAGTGGCTCTGAACTTTGAAAGGGGGAAGCCAGAACAAGATATCTGTTTAAATTGGATAAATATTTGATCTTGACACTAAATAGGCATAACTAAAGCTGAATTTGAACATGTCAAAGAAAAAAACAAAAAACCAGTAACTGATATTTGGACTTATTGGAATTTTGAATTTTAAAAGCCCTAAATAGAGAGAAAAAGCGGGGAGGAGGGTGGAATTTGGACATAACAGAGAGTGCCATCTAGTGGTAAAAGAAATTATTTGTGACTCTATAACCTGGCTCTCTTAAAAGTTGGATTTGATACAAAGCAAGTGAAATTTTGTTACAATAAAATACAGAGCCTGGAAAGTGAAAGTGGAATATTGAACATTAAAACAAAGAAAGAAGCAGAAAGAAACTATCTTGGGATTGTTTGGTGAACTTGGCATAAACTTAAATTTATGGATAGTGGACTATTTGATGAATCTGGGAAAACCTAAAGAG
Organism: Ophiophagus hannah; assembly: GCA_000516915.1. Lineage (NCBI taxonomy): Eukaryota > Metazoa > Chordata > Lepidosauria > Squamata > Elapidae > Ophiophagus > Ophiophagus hannah. Next base: position 139,894 of record AZIM01000548.1, on the reverse strand, counting down.
GAATTAATAAAATCTGATTGTTGGAAATAAATTCTATAGACATTGGTTGAATCAAAGTACTGGACAGAAGTGTTTAAAAATGGCAGAACTGTTTTTGGAATTAAAAATGGAACTAAGAGATATGAAAGAAATGCTACAAGAAAGAGGCAAATCATGTGACTTTGCCCTACAATTTTTAGAAATTGCGAGAGTATGAAGAACAACAAGGAGTGCCAGAAGAGGAGGAGCTGATTAAAGAAGAGGCCATCTTCAATGAACAATTGAAGCAATGAATATTAAAGCAAAGGGGGAAAAGAATGGGAATTAAAAACTGGAGATTTGAGTAGGTAATTAAAAAGGGGAATATTTTGAAAACCAAACAAAGTAAAAGGAAACAGCAGAAAAGGGAATTGCAGAAGGAAGCTTTAAAGAGGGAGGGGGATAAAAACTGGAGTAAGAAAAGGAGGAAAAAACGAAGGGAAAAAGAAGTAATAAGAAACAGAAGTAGGAAATAAAGAAATATGGAAATTGAATAAAAATGAAAAGAAATTGTTTATTTCAGAGACATAGAGACAATGCTTAATTAAGAATTAAGAAAGGGGATTCTGCAAGGTGATAAATGTATTAGAAGTAACAAATTATTTAGAAAGTAGGAAAATATAGATTATTAAAATGAAAGATTGGAACTGATACTTTTTTGTTATTGGAATACTTGTTTTTTGTTAAACCATACACAGAGATAAATGGAATAAATGTGAAAAAAGAGAAATTATGATAAGTTTATTAACTATGTTTAATGAATTTATAGAATATAGTTGAAATGAATTATGAGGATTGTTATAATGGGATTAATATCAGTTTTTAAGATGAATTGAATAGATTTAATTTTTCTTTTTGAAATTATAAATGTTTTTGATGTAATTGATGGGGAAAGTACCATGCAGAATCTGACAAGGTATATATGTTATGTAGTTGCTAGGAGATTATTGTTATTAATTTTTAAGGAGATAATTAAAAAGTTAAATGATTACTGGGATTTAAAGGGGAACTAATTAAATGATATATAAGATATAGGGATAGCACACTCTAATTGGTAATTGTGGGGGAAACTTTTTTGAAATGTTTGAATTGAGATGGAATTTTTGAAACGATGAAATAAGAATATGCGATGAAATTGCAAACCTGACAGATAAAAGTATAAAGTACAATGGGTATGAAGATAGGAGAATTATTTAAAGTTAAAAGAAATAGGTTAAGAAATGAATTGAAAATTTATAAAATAAGCTTGAGGAAAGTATTTGAGAAAAATAATAGAAAATATGTAAAGTAATGGTAAGATATGAAACTAAATGTGAAAGATGAATATGTAATCGAAATCATGTTTGTATGGAAATGTGAAAACCTGGAATCATGCTGTTCACTAAAAAAAGATGTTTTTAAAATGCGGAAAACTGAAATAAAACGTTTTATTAAAAAAAAAGAATTTATAATGAGGTATACAATGGATATCTAATACATATAGGATATATTATTACTTTGTGCCCAAGTCAGCCTGGCTCTTGATCCTTGGCAATAATGTGGACAAGTCCCTACAATTTTCTTGGGAACATTTTTCAGAAGTGGTTTGCCATTGCTTGGCAATCCAATTATTCTATTTCACGATGAACAAAAATAGATTCCCAAATTATTTAATGATTTGAAAAAGATGCTTACCAAATACTATTGCTTTAGCAAAAGGAGGAAACAATTCTGTGTGCCTGAATAAGTGCTTATGAATCTGCCAGAGTTCTTTGTGCAATTTCTTAAAGTCACTGTATCTCTTCCAAACGACTATCTGAAGCAAAATAAAAAAAAACAGAAAACAAACACACCCATGAGGCAATTAGTCCTTCTAATAAAGCATTTATAAAAATTAAAAAATAGCAGAAACCATTACAGTCACCAAAAATATTAGCCAGCAATATAAACCTAGATTTTGCTGTGATATCCTTTTTCCTTCCCTCCCTTTTTCTACCTGAAGAACAGATCTACTAAGACGTATCAAGTAAGAATTTTAATCCAGGAAATCACTTAATACTTAGTTTTGTTCATAAACTAATGGAGAGAATTCTAACTGAATTCTTACCTAATAATGTATTTAAATTCGGTTTAGTCATGTAAAATATACAGTATATTTTAATGTTCTGTTTCAGCCCATTTTAAATCTGTAAATAACTGCACAAAAATAGTAAGGTTTTTAAAAAGGTTAAAGATTCCTTTGTCCAGTTGTGTCTGACTTAAGGGGAGCGATGCTCAGCACTGTTTTCCTAGCCGAGGGAGCATTGTCTGAAAACACTTCTATGATCATGTGGCCAGCATGACTATACGTCAAGGCACACAGAATGCTGTTACAGTCCCACCAAAGTGGTACCTATTTATCTCCTTGCATTTGCATGTTTTTGAACTTTTAGGTTGAGAGGAGCTGGGGCAAAAATGGGAGCTTGCTCATCATGCAGTAAGCATGAATTCATATTCATATCCCCACTCTCTCTCCCTCCCCTTCCTTTTCTCTCTCTCTCTCTCTTTCTCTCTCTGTCTCTCTCCCTTTCTCTCTTTTGCAAAGCTACTCACATAACCCTATTCCTTTTCTGCAACCTATCCTTATGTTTTCCAATGGATTTATTTGTTGTAAAAATCCAGTGCCAGCCTGGAATTCTTAACTGTTTCTTAAGAATTGCTTTTTCTTGTTAGGGGCACCAAGATCCCATATACCCCATATTGTACATACATTTGCACAAACACAAGTTATTAAAAAGATAACATTATTCAGAATGTATAAATTCACAGGCATATTTAGCCATTCCACCATTCCCTTTTGGAATAAGTAACACAGAATGCAGAAAAGAAGTAGGAAATAGGAAACCACAGAAATTAGAGTTATGAAATAAGAAAAAGAAAGGTATCGTAGTTAAAACTAGTATACAGCAACACCATTCTCTCATTATATTTCTGCATACCTTTTTAGTCTTGCACATCATCCTTGTTTCCACCACCACTTTACATACTACATTTTAAATTTCTTATCCCTGTTCTTGGACATCTCATCAACTCCATTCAACCCTTTCTTTCTCAATCTTTCCCTTCCTCCTATCCAAGTCACTCTTCTTTTACACTTGTCTTGTATTTCAACCCCTTCCCACTCCCCCACCCCATACAGATAGTCCTGTTTAACAACCGTTCTCAGCTACTGTGGTGATAAACGTAATATTACAACCTATCCTCCCATTTACGACTTTTGCAGGTCTGTAAAGCAAAGCAAAACTGAAATAAGATCACAAGCATAGTCACAGTTTCACTTAGTGATGCCCAGCTTAATAACAAAGTTCCAATTGTGGTCATTAAATGAGGACTACCTGTATATGACCAAAGCAACTTTGTATATTTCTTTCATTCTGGTCAATCACTTTTGCATTCAATCCACATTCATTCAGCACCCATGTTATTATTTACATGTTCTGTTAAGTCCCCAATTCCCATTGCCTTCAAACTACTTTTTGCCATGGTGTACTTAAGTCTCTCTGACTTATAATAGAGTGGACAGAAGTACACTCCTCAACCCTTTTCATTTCTTTTGACAAACATTTATCCCTAACAGCAGACCACAACTACCTATTATCTTTCTACAAGCATTTTGCATATTTTAATGTTTTTCTATCTTAACCTAGTGCCCCTGTTGTCCACCACTCAGTATTGAACTATTTTTTAATATTTCTATAGCATATATAAGAATTAAACATTATTCCAGATATTGGTGCTCAAAGATTTTATTCAGTACAGATTTAGAAGTGACAGTCCTAATTTGCATCTTCCAGATAAAAATTCAGATCAGAAAGAATAAGAAACTCTCTTGGCAATTCTGTCTTTCTTCTGTTTCTCTGATGCTGTTTCCAACTCCATGAAATGTTAAAATGCTAAAAGAGTATGATTGTATATCATGTATTTTACTACTGTATAAAATATTTTCCTAGCCTTAGAACTTTTTATACATAGTTATATACAGTGTACAGCTAGGAAAAAGGCCTGCCAAGCTCAACAGAAACATCTATGCCTATTTTCTCAAAAGAAAGACAAAAAAGGTAAAAAAATTGTTGAGAGATATATGTATTTTATTCAGCTAGAATTGGAACAGATAATTTAAAGCTTTTTGGCTAGGCTAGATTTTTTTATAATAACACCAAAGTGCTGTTTATAATTGTAAACATTAAATTTGTTTTTAAAAAAGTTAAAATAAATAAGTAGCCAGAAGACATAAGTTTCCAATTTCGGCCTTATGCAGAGTCTACAAGTTATCTGTTTGCCAGTATCAAGTGATGGTCATATTTGTCAAATTTGTCATATTTGCCAAACCAAATGAAATGTCTCCACTGAATAACAAGCCAGGAAGTGTTTTTGAATATATATTTTTAAAAAACACTACTAAATTCAACATGAATATATAGGCCAACTAGATCTAACAAGGCAAATCATTCTAAAAATCTAGATGAAGTAGCATCATATAATACAGATAAATAATACTAATTATCTTACATTAAGTTACATGAATTTGAAAGGCTAGAGTTTGTGGCATTGATATATTTTTGATATTATTGCACATATTATATTTTTAGAGTTGGAAGGACTGAATCCATAAAAGCACTTTAAATAAACAAATAAGTAAATAAGCAAGCAAGCATGAAGATAGTTGGGGGAATATGTTGTAAGGGCCTTGTACTCCTTGCAACGGTCCATGGTCAATTTCTCCTCTCCAGCCCTCTTCAGGGTAGGGTGAGTATAAGACTTTCCTTATACCCCATCCCATTCTCTCACTCAGGAGGTGGGCTATAAGCCTCTTCCATATTCCTCCCTTCTTCCACCTAACCACCCTCTGCTCATATCCTCTTCCATTTCCTATCCAATCACAGACCACACAATTTTTCCATATACTCCGAGCAATCTTTCCTGCTCCTCTTTTTCCACCCCAACTCCAATCTGTAGCATTCTTTCTATCTTCATCTTCCCCACTCTTGTCTCCAACAGTCTTTAGTCTAATTTTCTCCAAAGACTCCTCCAACTTTAATCCTTTAATTGAATTTTCTTCCAGTTCCTTCTCTTTCTGTTTCACAGTATATGGAGTTTTAATTCTTCCCTTCTAAGTTCTGATTCTGAGGAAGATTCTGATCATCGGGGCTGAATTTATCACTGGGATTGGTAAACACCCTCCCTGCAAGAAGATGTTCTTTCAACTCTTTGAATGTTGGGAGGTTGCTGATGAAATTTACTGAGACTGCAATGGAGGAAAAATGTGTTCTCTACTGCATCCTGTCTTAACAGACTGGCCTTCTCTGAGATCAGAAGCTAAGCTCAGTTGGACAAGGAATACCAGGCTGTACTCTAAAATGAGAGGTTGAAGAGTCATCCTAAAAGAAGCAATACATGCTATATCCATATTACTGCCAAATAAATTACATATACAGCATATGTGTATAAAAGAGACTTTATTTTTTCAGTCTCCACACTATGTACACATTTAACACTCTCCTTTAATATTATTTAAAAATAAAACAAGATTACCTGATTTACAATTAACACAAGGGATAAATCTCAGCTTTCATTGGAATTGCAACTATGAGGAAAATGATTAAACTTTCCCAACTTACATATTGGAGTGATAATTCGTTTTTAATATTGTGTTGTTTTGTTAGATTTGTGTCTGTTCTCTGTTGTTTTATTTTGTAAGCCGCCCTGAGTCCCCAGGGAGATAGGGCGGCATATAAGTCGAAT
>AZIM01000548.1:94447-111545 GCA_000516915.1 Ophiophagus hannah | reverse complement strand
TGCTATGCTATGCTATGCTATGCTATGAATAAACATTTCTGATAATAAAGATGCCCCCACCTTTTTAAATGGGAGTCAGTGCTAATGGAAAATAGCAATATTATACAATAAGAAAAAATAATCAACTTGGCATCTTCTAGATTTCTTCTTGATTATTGTTAATGCACTGTCCCTGCTTTGCATCTGGTAATTAGATCCAAGTTTGATTAGCTTTATATTAACTTACTAGATCTATAATTAATTTAACTTCATATATATATATATATATTTAAACCTTATTTCCATCCTTTGATTTATTGTGTTTTGCCAGGATTGATCAAGAGACATTGGGAATACTTTTGCCATCAAAGTAAAAAAACAACAATTATTGGAGACAAGATGCAGATCAACCAAGATGATAAAGACCCACAGGCAACATTTGATTTTACTGTAATGTCATACAACATTCTTTCCCAGGATTTATTAGAATACAATCCCCACCTTTACAAACACTGCCAACAGCAAATACTAGCTTGGAATTATCGCTTTCCCAACATTCTTGCCGATATCAAACAACTTGATGCAGATGTAAGTAGAAAGCTGTCAATAAGAAAACTGATCAAAATAAATGCAATAAGAATACCCAGTGTGCTCCAACTAATCTCCCAACTCCTGTGTCTAGGAACAAATCCAGGCCTTCAAGGCCTTTCAAAAAGCCAGCAGGGTCAGGAGGTACGGTGTTTCAAAATACACTTCTCTGACAAATCTGACATCAAAATGAAAGTTTTGTTCTTGAATCTTGACTTATTTTCTTGTAGCACAATGTTACTTATGTTTACTTAGAAGTGGATTGCTTTCAAGTGGAAGAACATTGGAAAAACTAACCCTTTTACAGAAAATGTATTTCTTTTAGCATTGTATGCTACCCTAAGCCTAGTAGTATTTACATAAATGTGTATAGCATTGTGACCATGTAACCGTCCCATTGCTTTTGCTGGGAAAGCTATATGTACATTAACTCCATCTCTCTGAAATCGGTAAGTCTTGGAAAATTTTTAACTTTGCTTGGATGTATCCAGTCCTTTTCAAATCCTTTTATTTAGTGTTAAATTATCTGCATTAATTTTTATTACCGTATTAATTAGAATTCAAATCACTTTTCAAATTGTCATAATAATACTGTTAGGTGATGACATGGATCTTTCACTGTGGATCGCCTGTTTCTCCACCCACAGGTACTTTGTTTGCAGGAAGTCCAAGAAGACCAATATGGAGTAGAGATCAAACCAAGCTTGGAAGCCCTAGGTATTATACTTCCATTATATGTAACCAAAAAAATCCTGCATAGTAAAACAGTTAGCTTTTTTACTTAATTATAAAAATATATAGAATACTCTTCCTTAGTTTACACCCTGCGTTCTATTTACCCGCAGCCCAGTTTCAGTACTGAAAAGTGAGCAATTTGTAAGAAAGCAGCAGTACCTAATAGGTTTGCTCTCTTTCCTAACCCACTCTAATATAAACATTATAAATAATCCTATTAGCAAACCAACAAAAGCTTTTAAATATGTGAACATATACTATATAATAGGTTCTTTTATGTGTCATTAATTCTTCAGAATTTGCTCATACATTCTGTCTAATCATTCCTGCCTAACCATGATGCTAAATTGTTTTGCTTAACTATTTTTGTTAAATCATAAATTTAAACAATACAGCCAAAAGATGAATAAAGGTAGATGCAAGCATTTTGTATTGACTCATCAGTACCTACATTACAATAAAGATAATACTGATGAGGCAGTATGAAATGCTTCCATCTACCTCTGTTTGTCTTTTGACTGTATTGTTTAACTTATTAAAAGGGACTAATTGTTTTAAATCATAAATGCTGAATTGTCATACTGTGCTAACCCCTGATTTCTTTACCCATGCTTTGTTAAACCTACTGTAATGAATAGATTCACCTGGTGCCCTAAACCAAAAGTAAACTGCATTACAGCTTAGTGTGAGGCATAATTCTTGCTCAATTTCTATGCTGTAGTTCTTGGAAATTATGAAACTTGTCCTTTTCTGTTTTTTTCTAGGCTATCACTGTGAATACAAAATGAGGACAGGAAGAAAGCCTGATGGCTGTGCCATATGCTTCAAGACCTCCAAATTCAGTCTTCTTTCCTCCAATCCTGTGGAATTCTTCCGTCATAATATCCCACTTTTGGATAGAGATAATGTGGGGCTAGTTCTGCTCCTGCAGCCCCGGTTTTCCTACAAAGCCCCCACAGCCATCTGTGTGGCCAATACACATCTCCTGTATAATCCAAGGCGGGGAGACATTAAACTAACCCAGCTAGCCATGCTCCTGGCAGAAATTACCAGCGTTGCCATTCGTGAAGACGGGCGTTTTTGTCCCCTTGTCATCTGTGGTGATTTCAATTCTGTCCCTCATTCTCCTCTGTACAATTTCTTGACAGAAGGAAAGTTGAATTATGATGGTCTGGCAATAGGAAAAGTAAGTGCCAGTTTGTGAAGCTGCTGTGAAAACAAAGGTAGACAAACAAGCGTCCCTCAAAATTAGTCAGCTACAATTATTAATTTCTTGCAAAAAGCAACTGTAAGAGTAGAGATTGCACTAAGGCCTGTGTGAATTGAAAGGCTTGAGATGAGGAAACAGAAAAATTCAGGGAAAAAATGGGGAATCTCTCTTCTCCCCACCCACCCTCACACACAGTATATGATTTAAAAGCCCTGGAATTGGTTTCTTCCAATGTTTCTGGACTTTTCACTCCTTTCTCCCCTAGATCTTCCCCTCTCTAATGGAAAATAAGCAGGCATACACTTTAAAGTTCGTATACCATGCCTTGGCTTATCCTGATCTGTGACATGAGGCTTGCCACAGACAACAGTGCATTAAAGGGTCCAGTAACACCTGCATACAGATCTTAGTCGTATGGATGCTATTATGAGTTCTTGGAGGAAAGCTGTGTTACAGAAGATTAAGACTATACACGTTATACTTTGAAACAGACAAAGCATTTTTACATTCCAAATTCTTGACATAATAGTCAGGAATGAATATTAGAACAGCTAAGTTTATATGTGACACTAATTATTCTGGTGCGTGAAACACAAAGCTATGAGGATTGTTTTGAGAGAGCAGATGTACATTATAATTTCTAAGATTTTACCTACATCTTGTTTTGTTTTTGTTTTTAAGGTGTCTGGCCAGGAACAGTCCCCAAGGGGCAATAGGATACTTAAGATTCCCATTTGGCCTCAAAGCCTTGGCATTTCTCAGGATTGTATGTACGAGGAACATCAGAAACGGCTAGTAAAAGAAAGAGGTAGATTTTGGGGGGGGGGAGACTAGGGAGTGGCTTTGTGAATATTCTTTTTCTCTCAAAGATGATTGTTAAGTGTTAAGAGGCTGAATCTTTGTACAGGAGCCTAGAAAGCAAATTTAATAGAACCAGGATTGTTGTTTTTTATAGTTATTCCAAGTGCTCAGCTGTAGGTATGGGCAACTTTTGGACAGAGTGGAAGGAGTCATAATATTGTATGAGTCTGTCTGAACATGTACACAATATTTGTAGCTTCATGATAGAGTGTCTGCTTTACTTACTGAAGACCATTATATGAATTTTTGATTTATTCTTTTTTTTAATATCAGAATCAGATGAAATTATGGGGTGGGGGGGAAATCTACCTAAAACTTTGGAGAGCCACTGCCACATAAGCAAAATATTAGATTGATCAAAGTTGGATAGAGTTTGAGGAACAGGACTTAACATTTTGAGGGGGTCTGAGAGCCACAGAGTGGGTGGGCAAGACTGGACTTTGTGACAAATTTTGGGGATTTTTAAAAACTGTAATAATGCTTGACTAAGCATTTAAGTAAGATAGGTGATTTTATACAGTCTCACTCATGTGCTTTCCTGTAGTTTTGTAATGCAGTTTACATCTATTTCTACCTTAAAATTTCATCTACGTTTCATCTCATTGATTATATTTATAAGGCCAGTGGCATGCAACTTTAAAACAATTATAAATACAAACAAAAAACAAAACCCAGGAATCCAGAAGAAAACTGTCAGTCTCTGAAAAGAGCCATAGAAAACACAAGAGGCTGACACCCACTCCAGCTCAAGGCCAGGAAGAAGAGCCAGACTTCAAGGGATCTTTTAAACAATGTGAAAGGGGAGGTGGGGGGGAAACAAACCTCTGAACCGATTTTGTCCCAGAGAGCAGAGAAGGCACTTCAGGAGACTTCACTTTTAGTGCTAATCAATCATAGAGGTGGTTTCTGCTACAATGGGGGCCACAGATGACTCACCGTTGGGGCAGATAGTTTTGTAGAAACTGATCTTTCCAATTAAAATAATCAAACAGCAAGTTTTGAAGAAAAAAAATCTACCTGAGGGTCTGAAAAAGTGAATGTTCAGCCAAATAGATAAACTACCTGGTTCTAATGTCAGGTGTATATTCCTATCACCAGCACCTCTTTTTTCTAGAGAGCAAAGAGACTAAAGATGCAAGTTTAGAACAGTCAGAAGAGATCCTAATAATAGCAAAAAGGTAATTCTTCTCAATTTTTATTAATTTGCTTTTCAATTGTCAGTACTTGAAGCACCCAGATTTAGCTGGATTTTTATAAATGCAAGCTTAAACTAAAGCAAAAACCATTCTAGAGAAATCATTGAACACAGACAAGGATTTGTGGGAAGGGAAAGTAGCATATTCATTCACCTTAATCATTAAGGGTAATTTAAGACATAGTGTAATTGGGATCAATATGATCACATAAAACTGCAATAAAGGAAAGAATAGAAAGATAGGCTTTCTCTGTTTCAAGTTTATTAAATCCTGATTAAACAGTATGGGGAAGGTTTTCACTTAAAAGTATTTCAGGTTTGTACCCAGGGATATACAAAATCTTATATATCTTATAAAACCTAGGTTATTTATTCTGTGGCAACTTGATAGCCGAAAAAAGGAAAATCAGCAGATGATCCTTTAAATGCTGGAGTAGAGGGAGATAGTTATGTTCCTGACTGTCTGCATAGGTAGCTTTATATGTTGATAACTTAGATTTAGAAAGGAATATTCAGCTTTTTTATCACCTCTTCCATTTTAGATTACCCACAGATTTACATCACAGCTTTCAATTGTCTTCAGTCTATTCTCATTATCTGCCTGACAGTGGAGTTCCAGAAGTAACAACCTGCCACTCCAGAAGTGCAGTGACTGTAGATTATATCTTCTATTCTGCAGCAAGGGACAATGTTACTCAGGAATCAGGTAATCAAATCTTGTACGAAACCTGTGGCCAATTTGGTACATTTTCATCCATAGTGGGCCAAGTAAAAAGTAGTATCGTCAGTTCCCTACAGCTTACAGTATCCTATAGACATAGAAGAGAGTTGATTTATACACAAGACTGTATTTGAATTTTTGTATTGACTGCACAGGTGGCTTGGTCCACATCCTAGCCTTGAATAAAGGCTTGCAACTTGCCAGCATTTTTTTCCTTATCTTTGTTGTAGTGAATTCCCTTTTTGCATAAATACTATCCTCAGAATGGTAGTGATCAAAAGTAAATCTAGCTGGCTCATTCATATTTATTTTGCTTAAATTTAAGCTGCAGATGTGAACATGTAAAATTATTATGGCTTGAAAAAAATGCACCCAGGTTCTATTTTAATCCTGATAGTGTTTTTGTTTGGAGATAAAGTTATGACTCCTACATGCTCTTGCATGCTCATATCTTTTAACAAATAATATATCCCATAAAATGTGATCCGGTTTTGCTACCAGTCATTTGACCATCTTTTGGCAAGTAAACATGCTAAAACTCTTGCTGTTGTTTGTGCATATTCCACCTGGTGCAACACGCCTTCATTGGAAAGTCTTTTCTCATGTTATATCACATGAGGTCCACACATCTGGATGCCCACATTGGAGAAAAGTACCCAGGATAGTAAATGCAATTCTTAGTCATGTCAGACTCGGTGATAGCACTACAATATATCCAGATTTGGCCAGAGCTGTTGCAGAAATGGAATTGTCTACCAAGCAGTATCTATGTGTTCACACTATATATATCTAAAAAAGACTTTCTTCTTCTGACAGGAGCTGAACTTCTTTTCAGTGGAGGACTGAGTCTTCTGGGTAGACTGTCATTGGTCACTGAGCAAGATCTGTGGGGAGTCAATGGACTTCCTAATGAAAGCAATTCCTCTGACCATCTTCCTCTCCTGGCTAAGTTCAGGTTGGAAGAATAACTTTTGGATGAAAATAATTGGTGTCTTCTCTCATCTTAATTTTTATCAAATCCAGCAAAAATGACTGAAGATATTTTTAAAAGATCTGCTGTAAATTATCAATCTCGCTCACATAAAAAAGCAAGCTACTTTTCCGTAGGGATTTCTTTTTTAATAAATGAAAATATTTGTGCTGTATTTAAAAATGTATATGTAAATGTATATGTTTTCACAGAAGTGGTATAAATTACTTTTTAAAATAAAAAAATATTATTGCTATGCTGGGGTTTTATTAGCATAATTTTCTTAATTTTCAAGGTGAATAATATAAGAACACATATCCTTATATTCTTCCATGGAAACAGATCTCAGGTTATCTTTAATTTGGCCTATGGGAAGCCATAGATCATGCAGGTAGAAACAAAAATGGTACCGCTTTCCTTGACAAGGAAAGGCAGCAAACAACAACACCATTAGGTGTGGATAGTTAGCATTACAGATAAGTCTGGGACTACTTTTACTGCCAACCCACCATTACTATAATTGCATCGCAGCCCAGCCTTGTTTCGTGGATCCAATTGTTGATCACATCACTTGAGGGATAGTTTAAAACCTGGCATGTGAGACAGCTTCTGGAGACATACCACCTGTCTTAGAAAGTAGGAAAGCAACTTTGGATGCTGCGTTCATTTAAAAGACAGTATAGTTATATACAAATAAAATATTGCTAAGTACTGGAGGTCTTAGACAAAAAAACCTGTTCTCCAGTCATATTCTCTGATAAAGTGGGCTCTTGGATGCCAAGCTTCAGTATTTCTGCTCAACAAGAGCCCAGCAGTTTATGATGATATGCACTTATTTTCTTTTACAAAGAGCAGAGCTAACTAACTGAATTTGAATATGTACAGCAACGAGAAGGATGTAGCTGATATCTTTGTTATGAAGGTTGCTACATTAAAAATAAAATCCAGACTCCGTTCTTCCCTATAGAGAATTGGATGAGCAGATGGAAATGCAATTCATTAGTTTAATCATCCAAATATAATTATTACTCTGCACTCTGAATGCACCTTGGGGGAAGATACTTGCTGGTGGCTTAATATGACACATGTAACATATGCAAATACGCTTTGGGTTGTGTAGCTCACTGACAAAAGGCAGCATGTTTTCAGCACAACCTATTTGTACCCTGAATGTACTCTCATGCTGTTTCTGTTTTGGATTGTAACCTAAACTTTATTCCCTACCCTTATGGTAGAATTTTAGACCTACTGCTTTGATTGTTGAAGCAATCCTGTGAACATGTTGGGGTGGAAAGGCAATAGCACAGCAGTTAAGCATGTGCTTAGCATACCCAATTTCCATTTTTTTTAGCATCCCTGAGAGATACCAATTGGAACTGCTGCTTGTTGGTATAAACATTGCTGATTTAGATTTGTATTTACAAGTGCAGATCATATATTCTAAACATCCATGAAAGACACACGCATGGACAGGCAATAAAGTAGTATTTTGCAAAACTTTTTTTTTTTTGTAAAATAGTAAATCTTAAAATGAGAGCCAGTTTGATATAGTGGTTAAGGCACTAGACTAGAAACTAGAAGTCTGCGAATTGTAGCCTCATCTTTAGGCAAAAAGCTAACTGGGTGATTTGGGACTATATAGCTTCCCATATATTAAAGAGAACCAATATTTTTCCATCGGGCTAAACATTTTTGTATAATTACTAATAAATAGGCTGCAATATTTAGTCTTGTTCTGAAGGAAGTTTTAAAATTTTAGTACATGACATTAGTGTTTTAAGACTTTTTTTGTGTGCGCCTTCAGCTCAGTTTTGATACCTGATGACTCCCTGCACTAGTTCTTGCAGTTTTCTTGGTAAGATTTTTTTGCCATTGCCTCCTTCTTAGGGCTGAGAAAGAGTAACTGGCCCCAAATCACCCAGTGGTTTGCTTAAGGTGAGTCTAGAATTCAGACTCCTAGTTTCTAATTTAGTGCCTTAACCACTATAGCTATCAAACTGGCTGTCATTTTAAGATTTACTATTTTACAAAAAAACATCTTTGCAAAATGCTACTTTATTGCCCATCCACATTCCCTATGGGTGTCTTTCATGAGTGCTAGAATATATGATCTGCCCTTGAAAATAAAACAGTAATAACTGAGCTGTTCTAAATTTAAAAAAATCCCTCAGCTATTTTACAAAAGATGTTTCAATTACTGAAACATCTAAAGGCTGATGGATGAGCAGAGTTAAGTGATAACATACTTGAGTTCTTCTGAATGTGCTTAGTGAACCTGCAGAAAAGAGATGTGCTGAGCACAACGACCTTTGTTTAGCAGGTACAATATAATTGCCCTCACTTATTATTTACATTTTGCTGTGGCTAGCAGAAAGAAAATGAATGATGCAAAGTAAGCATATTTGCATGATACATTCAAATAGCATAAATAGTGATTTTAGTGGCACATAATAACTTGGCTAGAAATATTTGTACTGGAGTTTTGGGTGAGATGATGGCAAACTAAGATGTCTCCAGAGGAGCAAAGACCATGACATGGCCAGAACCATTTGCTGGAAGCAAGATCAAGAGTTACATCTTTAAATATCCTTTTTTTCCTGTTTTTTTCCTTTCCCTTTTTTCTGAACTTTGTGTTTCTTTCAAATTTCCTTTTTTCTTTCTGATTCCAGTTTGTAATATCTTTTTGTATTCTCTTTAATAGAAGTATTTTTTAAAAAAAACCTCCCTTGTACTGTCTTGCTCAGCAAGGTAGTACTGTAAGTTAGTTGCTGTCTTTTCATACTTAAGAAACCCTCAGTCACTGATACTTCATGCTGAATCATATTCCCAGTTTCCTGGGAGAAAGTCCTACTAAATTCTTGATCCTTTGTATAGAATTATAAGTAGGATCAAACTGTTACTCTGCTAACTCTTGTTCATTTATTTCATGTTCCATGAATATTCATCACCTTTAGGAGTTTCTTTTTACATGACTTTGCAACCAAATTTTATGATAGTGTAATGATCTTACTAATATATAAAGGAAAAACAATTAACAATAAGGCTTGAGCTTGTTTCGTTTTTTTCATAAGTCAACTCTTCCACTATGTGATTTGCAAATGTGAAAAAGCAATTGCACCCTGGTTTAAAAAAAACTTAACTAAAATGATTACTAAGGATAGTAGTTTAAACCAATAAAATCATGGATTTGAACCAGCTGTGTTTTGGCTACTCACAAAGTTTGGCTCGTTTCATATTGAAGCTTCACTGCAGAGATCTGAGAGAAATGTCATGTCCCACTGAAGTTTCTGAAGACCTCTGAAAAAAGTCATTGACTAAAAAGTCATCAGTCTAGACTGTAAAGTCATTTCTAATGCTTTGGGGATCCACTGTGTTAGAGGTGCAGTCTAGAAATGGAGGTTTGGGGCTTCTGGAGAAGATATTACAAACTGAAGATGGGCCTGTGAAAGTGCTGATGACAGCAGTAAAGACCAAGGAACCAGTGAATAGACTGGTTCCTTGGAATCTTGCCACCAAGAAAGGGAGATCACTCACATGTGTCCTGGATGACAACTCAAGAGGAGACTGCATTGACTTTGCTTGTCTGAAGTGCAACTTCTGCACTTCTGAAGGGTACAAGAGGTGGTCATATAACACTGCAACTATCATAAATAAATATGAGACAGTTGTCAAGTGTCCAAATTTTAATCAGATGTCCATGGGGATGCTGCAATGGTCGTAAGTATGAAAAACTGTCATAAGTCACTTTTTTCAATGTTGTAATTTCAAACAGTCATTAAACCATTGTAAGTCAAGGACTACCTGTATTTTAAAAATATAGAAGTGGAGACGATTTGGGGAAATGGTGTATCTTCCCAAGAGTTGTTATTCTTCCAAAATCACTCTAAGAATGTTTCAAGAATCTTAGAACATCCATAGTGTCTCAGGCTAAAATCAATGTTTATGACTCTATTATCAAAAACTACTGGGTAAAAATGAGATTTGAGGAATGTAACAAATCAGCAACTTCCTCATTAAGGATATTGACACTCAAGTTTGCAAAAAACACTCACTTTAACAGGAGTGAATACTTTCTCCCAGAACTGTATACAAACATATGATGTATAAAACATTTCAAAACAAAGTAGAGAGGGTTGTATATTGACTTGTAAATGGAAGCAGCACAATATGTAATAAAAGCAGGGATCACTCTAAAATCTTTGTGGATAACATAATTCAGAACTGAGAGGAAGTATAACATTTGAACCCTTTTATGGACAATTCTGATCTTCAATCTTTTGCTCAAGATCTCAGTGGATTTCAGTTTTAAGCCTCATCCACTCCAAATATTCTAGCATCTTTGAAAAAAGTCATTTATGTCTAATTCAACTCAGTGCAATTAAGTGGCAATATGTGTACCATTACTTGGAGAATTCTTGAACTGAGATGACAAATGGAAGGTATAGATTTCAAATAAAGTACTTTTGCTAGAGACTTTCCAAATAGCTTTGAATATTATTATTTGAGCAGAACAAAATGGAATAACAAAGATAAGGCAATGCTGTTGCGAGAATTAGGGTGTTGTCCTCTACATGCAGTTTATATAAAGATGGGTCATGTTTCTTGGCAACTGTTACTTAGATCTGCAACATTCCCTCTCCTAATTCTAAATAATCCCCAGATTCCAGGAACAAATGAGGGGCACAGAGAATTTGTTGAGAACGAAGGGGAAGATGGGAAAGCCATCTCCTTATTCATAAATGAAGAAACATTAGATTCTAAGTTTTACCTTTCAGTCTGTTGTTCTGTACCTTCTAGTAAACTATTTCTTCTATATGGAATTTTTCACATGAAGCTCTAGTTCACACACACACTCTCTCTCTCTCTCTCTCTATTGAATTGTTTTGCATCACAAAGAGGCTATATAAACCTTATAGTTACAATTATCTTAAAACATTTGCAAAGACTTTGTTTTTTAAAAAAGAGTCTTCTAAGACATTTTATTAAAGTTTCATGCTACACAAAACATACATGTGATAAGAAAAGAAAAAAAGCATGCATGCTTCGTATTTGAAACAGAATCCCATTTGACAAAGTAATGACAATACAAGCTTAGTCACCAAACTCACACTTTTTAAGATTTTTAAAAAAAGATAGGACACGTTGCTCTAGAATGTAAGTGTACAGAAGGAAAACCATGGTCCTGGATACAAAGGATGAAAAGGGTTTGGAAAGATAGCTAAAATCTGGTCATCTTTTTCCTGCATTATTCCTATTAATCTTGAGAGAGGTGGTGCAAGCAAATTCCATAAAGGATTTTGCCTCAAACACTTCAAATATATAAGAAACATCAATTTAAAAAAGCAAAATCACCTTTTAGGGATTTCATAATAGATAGGCATTGATTACCAAAAAATGCTATTTTTTAAATTAGCATTTTTTCTTCAATTGATTCCAAACACTTACTTTAAAAAATTGATTTAGGTTATCAGTAAATTAGAATTTACCAGGAACCCAATCTCAAAGCTGAAATATGAGATCCATCTCTTCTACTACATGAGAACTATTCTTTCGCTCCATTCACTTTTAGCAGGGTAGTTGTCATGTGCTGGATATGGCTTTGTCTATGAATATGAAGTCCCTCCATTCTTACCCAGACCTAACTATTTTTATGCTAGCTGCTCTTCACTTTGTCTTCATAGCAACCATCACAGAAGTAATAGAAAGCCTTGTCCTTATTATTGCTGTTTATTTGGCACAAGGGATGGCCAATTCTAGAAGACACTATGAGTTGCTAGTTGAGAAATGCACTCACATACCACTCTGATCTCTTAACTTGGACACTAGAAACTTGTATTATGGTTACGAGTAGATAGGAAGTTACTGTATATATTTTGAGGAAATCTGGTTGCATTAAATTAAAATTGCTTTGGGAAATATGTAACAAAACTAGTGGGTTATGTTGAGCTACTATGCTCTTGCCTACTTGCCTCTTTACTTATTTACCCAATTACAACAGGAATAAGAGAAGAGGATAGGATTATCGTATCTGGGTTACAGAAGTCTAAATGACCATTAGGTGGCATCAAAGAACATCAGTTTGAAGCCATCTGATGGCCATCCAGATTTTGCAATCCAGATATGGAAACTAGTGTTAGATCTGCATCAATTCACAGTTATTCAGCAGCCGCCGCCCCCCTTTCCCAATGAACAAGTTAGTGTTATTTATCTTTTATCCAAAATAACATATCCTTGTTGCATTGTGAAGATAGTTCCCTTTGGGTATGGATTTATTTATTCATTTTGATTTGAATTCAATGTCTATAAATGGTTGTTTTCTCCAAGCACACTGACTGTAACTTCAAGTGGAATGTTTGATTATGATAAAAGATGTCAAGACATCTGCACAACATTAAGAATAGTGCATTCTTAAGATTCTGGTATTGTTTTAAAGGATTAAACACATAAATTGACTTTTACGACATCTGCACAAAACAATGAAAACTAGTCTTCAGTATGATCCAAAGGTTTCCTTTTTTTATACTCTGGAGAATGCTCTCAAAGCAGAATGGAAAATGCCTATCATACATGTGAAGCACCGGTGACATACAGAGAACAGGATTAGTACTGGCAGACTCTGGGTTTCTTTTATACACAGGACCACATGGAGTCACACCAGAACCATTTGTGCTTTGACCATGAGATTAAGACTATGTGATAAAAATACTGCAAAAGGTTAGCTATTTGCTTCTTTTGAAATCATTATTGAATCTGGGTTTTTTTTTATGGTAGACCATTAACTTCAACAGTTTGTTCAATCCTTAACAAAAGGCTTCAGTGCTTTTAAAGAAACACCTCATCATAATACTTGAAATTCCTTCACTGTACACATGCACATAAGGCAGAAGGGATGGGCTCTGCTACCAGAAAAACTGGGAACACAGTACAAATCCATTACAAAATCAAAATACTGTTAGTTTTGCATATTTGTAGTAAAGATTCTTGAGGTAATGTTGATATTTTGAAGAAGAAGGGGAAAAAAGAAACCCCAACCACAAAAACTCTTGCTATTTTATTGCTGAATGTCACACTAAATGAGGTCCGGCAGCAATTTCTGTTATGTCAAGCTCCACTGAAAGGGATTGTAGAGTTGCAAACTTCATTCTTTTCAATGGGACTCGGACAATCAAAGTTGATGCCAGGCCATGCCTTTTTCTGAATGCAATTACCACACCCCCGCCCAGCATTTTTAAATACCATGGAGAAAAATACTTCCAGCATTGTCTTTTCTAATTCCTACAACACCACATGATGCTCCAAGCCAACAGAAAAGAGCCACCACAGAAACAGTAATTTCCTTTCAAAAGAAAACGAAGCCACACTAGTATCACCCCCCACACACACATTTTTCAACTTGATGGAGATTAACAGTATTATCAGAGCTGAAGACCGTTTCTAATTTCTCTTTTCCTTGATTCCACTTCCTGAATTGAAAAATAAAAAAAAAACAAAAACAAAAATACCACCATAGTCACTTCTAGGATTCCTCCTTTCCTGGTGAAATCATAAATAAAAACCTTACACGTTCATAATAAATAGTCATAGCTCCCCACCCCCACCCCCAACGTATCACAGGGTAAAGTGCGGCAAGAAACTCTCCAGAAGCCACGTGGTTTGGCCTCTGGTTTTCTCAGATCCGTAG
This sequence comes from Ophiophagus hannah, assembly GCA_000516915.1. NCBI lineage: Eukaryota > Metazoa > Chordata > Lepidosauria > Squamata > Elapidae > Ophiophagus > Ophiophagus hannah. The sequence continues at coordinate 97,605 of AZIM01000548.1, read as the reverse complement.
CTGGTAACCAACTTCATTCAATGTAGAAAGGTCACCCCCGTTTTTATCCAAAACAGCTGGCCTAAAATCAAGAGAGAGAAATCAAAGTTAAAACTTAGAACTAAACAACATGAAATAATAGAACAGGACCACTGCCAACAATTGCATCTGTATTAGTGATTGGTCTGTAACACAGCATTCATGTTAATGTTTGCTAAGCCATATAGACTAAAACAGTGTTTTTCAAACTTGACAACTTTAAGAAGTGTGGAATTCAACTCCCAGAATTTCCCAGCCAGAAATAGCATCCAAATATAAAGTTGCCAAGTTTGAAAAACATTTGTCTAAACCAATGTAAATCGCTTTCAGGGGTATCCAGGTACGAGTGAAAAAGTCAAGATAATGGCCTCAATAAATGGAGGCCCTAGCCCTTGTTTATTATGTGCCACATGCATGTAAGAAGGGGCAGGAATTTGATTGGACAGTCTCACTACCATCTTGACTCCCACTGTGGATGCTCTGTTTTTCACTTAAAAATTGTTCAAAAACTACTCTAAGAAAATTAAGTTGTTCTCTAAAATTAAGTAGTAAACTAGATATCCTTACAGCCTGTGATTATCCATCATGCTTGGGATTTTTAAACACAAGATACTCCGCATGAAGAGACAATTTCACCATGACTGGTTTAACCTTTCCCTCCCTCACGCAATACATAGCAATTAGTTCCCACTGATCTGTGTGACTATTGACATTGGCCTCAGCAGCCTTACAAAATGAACTGTTGCCACTATTACCATATTTCACCATTTGAGGGCTTGGATGACAGGTGGTCCTCGACTTCATTTACCATTCATTTAGTGACCATTTGAAGTTACAACAGCACTCAAAAAAGTGACTTATGACCATTTTTCCACACTTACGACTGTTGCAGCATCCGCATGGTCACATGATCAAAATTTGGGCACTTGGCAACTGACTCATATATATGACAGTTGCAGTGTCCAGGGGTCATGTGATCACCTTTTTGCGATCTTCTGACAAGCAAAGCCAATGGGGAAGCCAGATTCACTTTACAACCATGTTACTAATTTAACTACTACAATAATTCACATAGCAACTGTGGCAAGAAAGGTCATAAAAAGAGGCAAAACCCACTTAACTGTTTTGTTTAGCTACATAAATTTTGGGCTCAATTGTGGTTGTAAGTCAAGGACTTCCTGTATAACTTTCATCCTTCCCATCTAGTTTTCACCACAGCTTTAATGACTGAAATATCTTTGAGCCATTTTCTTTGGATGTTCTCACAGTACACTGGACAGGCTGTAATTTTAATTTCAAATCTTCAGCAAATGGCACCAGATAAGACTTCCCAAGGATTCAAGGAGAGTTCATCTTCTGATGCCTTCATGGATCAGCCCTATAATTTTATTAAAATAACACAGAAGTAGTCTGGTATTGCCTTCTTCCTGGATATTTCTCAGACTTTTCAATCCAAGCTCAAATTGAGATTTCCTGATAATCTCTTAGTCAAACAAATAACTAAATCCAAATCTGTCAAGATCAGCTATTGCTTCCTGGTTATCTGCAGCTACAGCTTTTTTTCCCGCCACAATGGGGAAAACATCGTATTTGACATCCCACCTCTGAATAAAGCCATTTGAAGCCTTTGGTCCTGGCACTCCCAAAGTTGTCATTTTAAAACAAATTGGGAAATGTGGTGATACTGATATGTGATGTTTTTGAAGCAATGCTTGTTTTTGCAAGCTACTATTATTTTTAATTACTTCTCAAGTCTCAAAATGTAAATTTTTAAAAAAATTGCCTGATTTAAAATCAGGAAGTGAAGCCAAAATATCAGCCAGAATCTGCACTGAAGCCAACAAATCCCAGCTACTTTGTTCAACAGGTTTTTGTACTGAAACATACTACACTTTTTTTTAACATCTCAAATTCAGGAAGGACAGCTCCCTGATGCTTTCGAAATTGCTGCTATTGCTGCCCTTCCTATGCTGGTTTCAGAAAGGCCACTAAAACAGGCTGGGGAGATTAGAAATGTTGTGATTACTCCTGTAATCTGGGTTTGAACTAGAGTGTTATCTCTGGCACTATATTTATATTATACAGGTAATCCTCAACTTATGACCACAATTGAGCCCAATTTTCTGTTGTTAAATGAGACATTAAGTCAATTTTGCCCTGTTTTACAACTTTTCTTGCCACAATTGTTAAGTGAATCACGCAGTTGATAACTTAGTAATCTGATTGTTAAGTAAATCTGGCTTCTCCTTTGACTTTGCTGACCCCCAAGGACACTGCAACTTTCATAAATATGAGTCAATTACCAAGAATTTGAACTTTGACCACGTGAACATGGGGATGCTGCAGTGGTCATAAGTGTGAAAATGGTCATAAGTCGCTTTTCTTCAGTGCTGCTGTAGCTTTGAACAGTCACTAAATGAACTGTTGTAAGTTGAGGACTAACTGTATAGTTATTTGTGATTTATTGTGTATACTTTTTAATCACATTTACATAAGAAAGGTATGTAAGCCACAGAGATAAATTCAAGTACAGTAACACATAAGCCCTGTAAATAAGCAAACAAATAGATATTAAATAAGTAAAATGCATTAAATGCTGCCATTAGCAGTATTATTTTGCTTATGTTAGATTTTCGCTTGTTGGTTTGCTTCACCAAATGTCAGTGTTTGGCTACCAAATTTGAATGGCAAAAGGACTGGAGTGATGATGGGAGGGGGGCGGTCATATGAGACTTTCAGGATAAGGATTGATCTTCCCTATTTCACTGGCAAAAACCAGCCAAGGGTAGCCTGTGCTTGTTACACATGCATATACACACACAGTCCTGAGCATTTTGAGAGTAGTTTGTAATGCTGTATCTGGGTAAAAGGAAATCTAATGTGAACTTTGGGCCTGGGAGAACCTTACTGAATCTCATGGCTAGTTGACACAAAACTGATCATATCTTGCTATGGAACAGGTGAAGTTTTCCCCACGGTGTTGTGGTTAGCCGGCAGCAGGTGCGGACAGCTGAGGAGAGCGAGGACTCAGATGAGGGGCCAGAACCATTAGGGAGTGGACTGCTGCCTTCAGACATTGTGGGGGCTGGCAGCAGTGATGAGGAGTTTCCCAAGGAGCCTGTGCCAAGTGCGTGTGCGTG
>AZIM01000548.1:54326-64463 GCA_000516915.1 Ophiophagus hannah | reverse complement strand
GTAAAAACATTTGAATCCCACCACTGCTTCACACTAAGAAAAAGGGAAAGATATTGCTAGATGTAAATGAATATGGAATTAATATTATATTACAGAAAGAACAGAAAAAGCCAGCCATTAAAAAAATTAAACTCTGCCTTTACTCCAGAGGTAAGTAACACATAACTCATGGAATAGCTGGCAGCATTCTGAACTGCCACCAAACTGTCTCCCACTGGGAACCATCAACTAAGTTGAAAGATTGACCTCTTCTCACCATAAGAAGCTTATCTATTCCTACTAGCACTCTGAGACATGTCTAACAAGAAACTCTTCTTTATGGCAAGAAAACTTTTAAGCAATTGTAAGAAGATTTCACCACAGCAGTACATAGATGCCATTTCTTGCAATAAGTGCAGAAGAAGAGTTTTTTAGATGTCACTATATATTATAAAGTGAAAAATATGGGATTAAAATTACATATGTCATCAAATTAATGACAATAAGTAGAACTATCAGTCTTAGAATAGCAATCGAAGTGGTGGTGTTGCTTCAGATTTTAGACTTCATTGTTAGCATTTTAAAAGGTGATATTAGCACTTTTAGCATGGCAGTCTAGACCTTTAAAAAAAAAATTAAGTTTTCTTAGCGAAGGCCATTTCTTTAGTATGTGAGAACTTGCTTTTTCAGCAACTATACAATAGACAGCATATTCTGAAAGTCCTTGAATACACTTGCAAGCTTTAACAAAGATACAAACCCAGCTTGGAAAGAGTAATGTAAGCATAAATCTGCCACTTATGGAATGTCTTATATAATCAGTGTTTTCTATTTCTCAAGATTCACATGTAATCAATGTCTTTTGTTGTTTTGTCACTTGTTCTCTAACATATCACGTATACCAAATGTAACTATTATTTGTTTCTGTACCCTGAAATGATTTGACTCCCTCTCTATAATGATTTTTGCTTTGCCCAAATTACTTGGCAATTCATATTTTCAGGTGGACAAAGAAGCCCTTTTGCAAAGATAAAATTCTCTCAAATTCAGGGAACAAGTTTTTATCAGCTCCACGCCAATCTCAGGGTGCTTGAGTTTGGAGATAACAGTGGATAGCTTCTCCCTATTAGAATTAAACATTGACATAAAGGAACAAGCAGTCAAATACATTGGAGACTAGCACTTGGTAGAGCAGTCATGAAGGCCTTAGAAAAACCATTCAAGTGCTATAATGTGTACATCATAGTACCTACAAGTATTTAAAAACAGTGATATTTCCTGTGACACTCTATGGAAATGAGTTAGATTTTGAAGCAGGATAGGAAGAGATCCAGTTTGGTGTAGTTGTTAAGATGCTGGCCTATAAACCAGGATTCTAAGGTTCATGTCCTACCTTAGGCATGAAAGCTGGCTAGATGGTACAACCTACCTCAGAAGGTTGCAGTGGAAAAATAGGAGAAAGGTATGTTTGCCACCTTGAATTACTTAGAAAGTAATAAAAATGGGATAAAAAAATCTAATAAGGAGTATTGATGCCAAAAAAACCAAATTAATGGACTATAAAATAAATCAAGCCCAAGTTCTCAGTCAAGGCAAAAATGACCAGAATTAAATTATTGTACCTCAAACACAGTATATAAAGACAAGAACGAAGAAAGAGAGATAATCAGGCATGCATGATAGAAGGACTTCGTGACAATAACAATGTTGAATATCAGATTAGGGACAGATCATTATGAAGAAAAATTATCTGTGATTGCTAAGAGTTGAAAATACAGTAACTTGATGTCTATTCAAGGAATCCACCAATTGGGGTTAGTACTGACATTTTGAGAGTTTTGTTTTATAGCACCAGAATCATTAACTCTGTCAAATTATGTTCATGTCAGTCTATATACAGTCCCCAGTGCGAAATGCCAGCATGCAATTTCTCATCAACAGACATCTTTGCTACAATTCCTCTTGAGCTGAATTGCTAAACCATGTCATTGGCATAAATGTCAGGCAGACCATGACAATCTTATTGGAGGCAGTCAGTTCCATCAGCTCTGTGAATTTTTAAATGCACTGTGAAGCCACCTAGATAGCAGAGCAGATATACTGCTCAACTCTTACATAGTCAGCACAGCACAGCAGTTTTAACATTAGCCCTTGAGTGTGTTAAAAACATGGGGTTTCTCCTATGCCTTGGGTTAGATTGATTTTGAGGGCCATCTCTGCTGATGGGGGAGAGTTGGTTGATATTCCCTCCAAATGATGCTATCTTCGCAGTTTTATTTTATTTTGTTGTTTGCATATATTAAGCGGTCCAGCTGAGTGGCTAGAGTTCATATAATAGAAATGTGATTACAATTAAATAAACAAGCAAGCTAGCTAGTTAGTTAGCCACCAGACAACCACTGAACTGTTCTAATAAATTATATAAATGTACTCTTCATACACTTCATTTGTTCAATACCTAAAATAAGGTTAGCTTTAAATACAACATTCAACAAGATAAAAAAAGCAGATTGCTGAACAACAGAATAGTTATTTAGGAGTTTGGGATAATTGTTCCATTTGTCTCACTAAAGAAGAATGCAGAAAAGAACAGTAACTTCTAATGCCACCATTATTTCAGTAAATACTTCTAAAGCCACCATATGTTGGCCATTTTGATAAATACTAATTGTTGCAAATATTGGTATGATCTAGCAAAGTTTAAGTACTTTTACATCTTATAAATTTTAAAGAAAGAAAAAGAGATAAACTTAGGTTTTTTTCTGATAACTGGGATAGAAATGTGATTTGATTTCCTTATAAATTATTAGGCACAGATGTATTTATACTATGTTAGCCTTGAAGCAACATTTATTCCTTGTGTGAAAATGAAGACTTATTACCATGCTTACTCATTTGTAAAATAAGAACATCAAGACAAGTTGACTCAGCAAAGCAGCAAGCCATTTACTTTCACCCTTCTTCTAAAGGTGAAAAAGATCTGAAGGTTTATCTTGATTTACTTCCAGGTAAGCCAAAGGACATGAGAACATTTATGAAACATACGGAAATTCTTCTTAAGTGTACACAAAATATTGTTATACTTCTGTCAAACTAATAGGCTGAAAACACTCACTGTCAATTTTCCATATCATGTAAATCTTTTTGTTAAGTAGTAGAGTTATTTTAAATCTACACACATTCCTAACGAAATCGTATAGAGTCCATTGTGAGCTCTGTCTTATTTTATTATATTTTATTTGCCAGAAGTTATCTTCTACATTTACTTTTCACAAATTCACAAAGTGATTTAAAGAACACAATAACATGCATATGCCTTTGTATGATCTGGCAATACTTTCTTGTGATTCATGTAATACAAAAAGATGTTCATTTTCAGAATGTAAAAAAAATTCAGGAACCATGAATATCTAGTTCTGTGATCAAAAATTCAGAAAGCCTTCATCTTCAATAACTTAGAATATAAAATACTTCTTGGAAATTGGGAGTTTACCATTCACTCATTTGTGTTTCATAACAAAAAGATTTCATAAGCCACAATTCTTTCAAAGCCAAAAAAAATGGCAAAATTCAGGATTTACAGTATAACACATCCAAAAATATGAATTTCTTATACTGTCTATTGTGCTAAAGACAATGCCCTCCTATAGGAAGGGCAATTTTGACTATTTCAAATAAAAACCAAGTTTTAATTGATATCAAACTACTCATGGCACACATTCTATATGAGAATTCCAAGTGTGGATTAGCTAGTGGCACAGATTTTGATAAAAGAGATTCTAATTTATCACTTACGGCATAATATGTTTTATGAAAGTGCACAAGTTCCAAATAAGAAATGGAATATTCCTGGGAATTTTATCACTGGAAAAACAATTGCTGAAAATTACAATTTTAAAGTGAAAATGTGTCCATTAAGTGTATACAAATCTTTGCCTTATCTAGTTGTACAATCATTGCTAACTGCTGCCATTCAGCACAATTTTTAGGCTTATAGTTCTTGTGATTGTCCATTAAGTTTCTTTTATTATAACACAGCTGCCAATTGTAGTGTTTTTTCATTTTTCATTTTTGATTCTGATTGGTTTTTTGATATTTTATTTTCATCTTCAATAGGACTGTCAATGGGTATCTGTCAAGGAAATAAAAGGGAATTCAGAACATAGGAGATTTAGAAAACAGATTTAGTGAGAAGCTAGCATGGAATCATATTGTCATCTATATTAGAAACCTCCAAGTCATGTTTTACCATACATTTAAATATTAGCATAGTATACCTAATATTTATACACAAATGAATACACATTCATTTGATATACAAATGAACATTTGCCTTCCATAAATGTATCATATTACTTGCAATTGTTTTGTATATTAAGACTAAACAACCTAATTATTGGCTTTGGGGATCACTATGTACCCCAATATAAATAATTATAGAAAATGAGTTATTAGTGGGTTAAGTCCCTTGTCTATGGAACATAACCCACTGATAATTACTTACATAACTGCAGTTTAAATATGTACATAGACATGAAAGAATAGGTAATGACTTCAAGAAATATTACAGTGCTGTTTGTAATTTTAAAATATGCAACATGATAGCTACTGAATTTCCAGGAGGAAATTGAATATTTGGTAAGTTCCAACTCAGATGGAAGAGAGTGCTTTCCATAGTTATATTATCCTGCACTCTTTCAATTTCTCAGTGATCCCTCTTCCTTATACGCTGCAGACAGATTTGAGATAAAAATTGGATAAACTGGAAGATTCTTCAGAAACAGCAAATAATACATTAGGTTTTGAAATATCAAATAAAAAAAGTTGCAAACTTCATAAAAAATATTTTTTGAAATTTACTCAAAAGAACTGACAATATAATGATAGCGAATTAAACTTATAATCACAACAATAAATTTAAAGATTAAAATTACTTACAGATTTAATGTCCACAGTTACAATCCCTGAATTTATATTGTGCCTTCGCAAATCAGATTTAATTAAAGCTAAAAAAAGAGATAGTATTAAATATCAATTCAAATACATTCACTGTGGTGAATTTTTTAAGTTTGGCTTTGTTAATTGTCCTACAGACACCAATACATTATGTCAGCAGTCTTCTGCAGAATATCTAATACTTGCTTTATTGAAATATTTTTCAGATATTTCTGAATTGAGAAATAGTTATATGAGTAAATATTAAACATATTAATCAAAAGTGCAAATCTAGATCAGGGAAAGGATATTGTGGTGATGGGTGGAGTGATGATATCAAGATAACATGGGGACTGAACAGCAGCCATTGTAGTGCAATGAAAGTAGAACTGATGTAGATAAGAAGTATTCAAACTGATCAAACAACTAAATGAAAACATTTTTCTGGAATATATGTTATGTTGAGAACTCATTCTACTCCACAACTTTCCATTTGTAGAAGACACTCCAGATACCTCCACTGTTTGATCCTCTTGGAGTTTGGTAAAAGCTCAATTATTGCTAACTTTAGAGAAGAAAATAATTTAAAGGCAATGATTAGAGTAAGTTGCTTTATTCTTCAATATAATTTAATTTATTCTTTCCAATGAAAGCTCTGTCTGTCTGTCTGTCTGTCTGTNTGTCTGTCTGTCTGTCTGTCTGTCTAGGTAATATGTAATATCATGACCAAAGCTTGTTGAAAGTATGCAGCAATATTGCTTTTATATTCTATTATACTATTAAATAAATCTAATGTATTACCCTTGGGATCTACTATATCTATAATTACTATAAGAAGCTAAGATTTACAATTCCCTCAGATTACTACAAATATCTGTGATGGAATATAGTCTGGATTCCCAGAAAGAAGAAGTTCCATTCCAAAGGACCAAGAGACAATGAAGTTTAGATAGTTTGGTTGGGAGAAAGAGGATCAGAATAGCTCCTCCCTAGAAGTTCTCAGAATATATTTTAAGGAGATAGTAGTTGTTTTATTTGGGCAAGATTTCTGTCTGTAGGTGAGGAACAATAAAGGAAACTGCTTAAAAGTAAGTCTGTGTGCCTTTAATGATTTTCAGAGCCTCAGGCATTATCTGAGTTTAGATATTTCTTAAAATGTATCACAATATATCAAAATACAATATTGTACATGGGGGTGGAGGTTTGTTCTCCAAGCTTATGGACTGGTTTCCAAACATTTTGTTACCAGGCTAGGTAACATCTTCAGCAGAGTTTAGGGGATTACCCAGCTTGGTAACGAAACTCCACTCTCATATTACACCTGAGCTACAGATATTTATCACCATCGCAATACTGCATATCTTAAGCGGGATCCTAATATTGATTTCTTTTAGATACTATGCATAAATTATTGAGGAAAATCTTATGACTGACCAACATGCTAATCAACTTTTCAGTTTAGACTTTAATCCAGGTTAAATCCACGCATAGTAATGTAATACATTCATCAGAGATACAGGTAGTTGTCGACATGACCACAATTGAGACCAAAATTTCCATTGCTAAGCAAGACAGTTAAATGAATTTTGCCCCATTTTATGACCTTGCTTGCCAGTGTTTAAATGAATTAGTAACATGATTATTAAGTATATTCAGCTTCCCCATTAACTTTGCCTCAGAAGGTCACAAAAGAGTGATCACATGATTCCAAAACACTGCAATCATCATAAATACCATGTTTCCCCCAAAATAAGACCGGGTCTTATATTAATTGTTGCACCAAAAGACGCATTAGGGCTTATTTTCCAGTTAGGTCTTATTTTCGGGGAAATGTGGTACTAAAATGTGTCTGTCTGGCTGATAATCTTAACTGGAGCTTATTTTGGGAGTAAGGGTAATAATATGAGCATCCAGGAAAAACCATGCGAAAGCTTATTTTCTGGCTGGGTCTTATTTTCAGGGAAACACAGTACATACCAGTTGCCAAGCATCTGGAATTTGATCACGTGATCACAAGGATGCTGCAATCGTTGTGTAAAAAATTGTCATAAGTGACTTTTTTCAGTGCCGTTGTAACTTTGAAAGATCACTAAACAAATGTTTGTAAGTTGAGGACTATCTGAATAGAGACACTTTACAAACAAAAAAGTAGGCAGCTTGTTTAACCAATCATGTTTCTTATTGCTCTTCCTTTACTGTTAACATATTTAAAATGTTTACAAATTGTTATTTGTTTTATTGTTATGATGCATTCTGTTTTTATTCTTGTAAGATATGTGGTATGTTTTTGGGTAATAAAAGGAGTTTTACAGTTTCAAATAAACAAAAATGACTTAAGCCTTTTGACAGATTTCATATTCACAATTTTTCTATAACGAACAAAAACATGATTTAATGTTAAGTGATTACCTGTTAAAATGATACCTATAAACATCCACACAAAGAGGAAAATATTTCCAGCACGAGGACTGTAAACTGTTGTAAGCTTTCCTTGGATCAACGTAAAGACGATCCCAAATATCTGTAATTGTTTATAAGAACACGTCAGAATTTAACTCTGCCAGTTCTCCTTGAGTTCCCTGAACTCTGCCAGTTTTATTTCCTACTGTGCCCCATAAGTGGGATTTTGTTTACGCACTACTTTCAGAAAAGAACAGCGTGTTCTCATATTAAAAGTGTACTACTCATGGCCTGCAAATTTATTCAATTGGGGGAGGGGGGGAAACTCACCCCAGAATTACCCTGCCATTCTAATGGAAAATAGCTTATTCAAGAAAAAGTATTATTTTGGATTCCAAACATAAACAGAGATATGAGGAAAAAATAATTACAATGGACTGGGTAACCCCGAATCCATTTTTCCACAGTGCCAATATAAATTCAGCAAATTCAGCAAAGGACAAATATTTTTTTGGTGATTTTTTTTTGCATAGTAATGCAATTGTTACAACGTATACACTATTTATTAAATATTTTCAATAGAGATGCTGCAAGCTTTAGGAAAACTGTATAATTGCTAACTATGTTCTGCAAAGCTTTCTGAAAGTTGTTTCCTTAATCTTTGCTAATTACCTATTTATGAAAACAGCAATGCTGAAGTTATAAAGTTATCTGAACTCAAAACTCCAAAACTCTAGTAAAATATTCCTCATTACCTGTGCTGAAGCATTCAAAAGCCCTGATGAAGTGCCTTCTGATTCTGGGTATGTAATTTCCACAGCAAATTCAAAACCAAGTGGCAGATAACCTGTCATAAAGAAACTGACATAAAAAGCCAAAGTGCAAATTAGCAATAATTCCTACTATTTGTATCAAAATTGTTCTTCAATATTTATTAGGATAACCTAAAATGTATTTTCTAGCTTACTCCAATAATTTGAAAATCCAGTTTCAAAAATCCACCTTTGATGGAAACATATCCCACTAGAAAATTAGCACTTTGTTACATGAAACAAACTATAAATTTAATATTCCTGAATTAGCATTGCAGTATATTTTATTGCAAAAAGCCTTACCCAAGTACTCCACTTGTCACAAATACAACTAGAAGGTTTCTACAGTTCAAAGTGAATGTAAATATGACCATCCCAACAAAAGAGAGGATGTATACAACTAGTGTGGTCTGTCTGTAGAAAAAAAAAACACAAATCATTTTTACTATTACTTCATTACACAGAGCTCAAATAAAAATGTACATTTTCAGTGGCAATCTGTCATTGCCTTCTTTTGCCATCTAACAATAGAGTAATTGGGACTGGAATTTCTATTGTAAACTTCTATGATGTGCTCCTAAAGTGTGACATTGCGTGACTGCAATGCTTAGCAACAGCAATCCTGACAATCCCTGTGCCATCATTAAGTTGTTAAGCAAGGACCTCATGTGACCACAGCTTGCAACTGCCCACTGGCTTCCAACAAGCAAAGTCAATGGGGAGCCCGCAGGAAGTTCACAACAAGCCTTTCCTTAAATAGCTTGCAAGCAGGCTGGCAGGCCAGTGAGTTGTATGGCGTGTGGACAGATGCTGCGGTGCAAGTGGGAGGTAGATACTATGGCATGGTGTGAGTGTGAGTAAGGAAGGGGGATGCTACAGCTTGGCACAAGTTTGATCACTTGCCCTGTCACCTAGCAGGAGCAACTTACTCAAAACAACTTGCGACCTCCTGCCGGTTTTGCTTGTGGGGAGTAGACAGAAAAGCTCACAAATGATGATGGGATGTTGCAACCATCATAAATGCAAGCCAGCTGACAACAAGCACCCAAATCGCAATTACAAGGTTGTAGAAACACTGCAATGACTAGTCATCACACACCCATTTAAAATAACTTTGAAAAGTCATTGAACTAGATGTAATCTGAGGACTACCTTTATTATCTATTTTAAAATGTGTGAAAACAGCTTTCTCAGATTTCAAGACTCAAAAGGTGTTTATTACTATAAAACTGTAACAACCTAGAGAAACACAGGCAGTACAGATATGTAATATGGACTGCAAGACACACAGACCATTGCCACCTGAAACAGTTTTACTCTTAACAGCTTGAAATATCTGTACACATGACCTGTTTTTAAAGAAAGACAAAATGCTTTAGAAATCTCGTTAAAATGTTATATTTCGCAAAATGTCTATGATCCTGGTATTATCAACGGGAGTGTCAAGCAATCTTCTCTCATCTATTCTATTTCTCTTGTGGCATGATCTTTGGCACAAAGTTCCTGGCAATGATAGAATCAGAGATTCCACTTAGAACTAACCAAGAAATTCTGGTCCTTTGCCAAAAACCAAAAAATGAGCAATTAATTATAGCCAGAAGCTTTCCAAAAATGGTTAAACATAATTCTAATAAAGGAGAATATTTGTAGCACAGGGTTGATGTGAGGGATCCTTGGTGCTCTCTGAGCTTGTTTTCTTGCAGACATTTTATTACCCAAACTAGATAACGTCATCAGTGCTAGCTAGTCAATAACAGTGACTAATACTGATAATGTTACCAAGTTTGGATAATGAAACCTCTGCAAGAAAACAAGCAAGCTCAGAGTTCACCAAGGACCTCTCATAAACTTAATTCTTTCTTGACACATACACAAACACTTTCAACTAATTAACAAAAGACAGAATTATGCTCCCTATATATTTTGTAATCAGTCTTTTGACCTCTATAAAACTTATTTATTTATTTATTTATTTATTTATTTATTTATTTATTTATTTATTCGACTTATA
>AZIM01000548.1:23510-40197 GCA_000516915.1 Ophiophagus hannah | reverse complement strand
AGCAGCTCAGCAGGTCGTAAATTGCCCTCCTGCGACTCGCGCATGCGCGCGTGACGCAGAACAGCAGAACCGGTAGTTATACCGGTCGGATCCCATCCCTGGGGCAAGGGATGAAAGAGTGGTATATGGATTTAAAAACTATGCAAATGACCTATATGATTCATTCTACCTTAAAGAATTCTGAAGAGCCCTTACTGACTACATGTATGTAGAATTGGAAAAAGTGCTCAAAAATAAATAGGGCAGAGGAAATGCGGACCAATTCTAATCAAATGAAGTGGCTGGCCAAAGAATTTCAAAAGCTGAATTAAGAGGACTAATGCAGCATCTTTGATGGAATGGGGTTTTACATTGCCCTATCCAGCAATATTTTTGTGGCAGTGTTCTCCAGAGCCAAACTTCTACTATTTAGTTGGATCTTCTAGATCTTGGGAATTAGAACTACTGTCTCCTGATCTTGTTTCTATTTATGTCTAATTTGTTTTTAATGGTCTTTGAAGAAAGTTTTGGTGTTCATTTGTTTTTTGTACACCATGCAGAATCACATTCCTGAGATAGGTGGCCATATATATTTGATAAATCGGTACCTATCCAGCTGGAACACTTGAACATCTTCCCTACAAGAAAGGCTTTGGGATATCTTCACTTAGAAAATAGCCACTGAGGCNAACAGAGAATTTTGTTCCTCTCTCACAAAATGATGGTAGGTCATCCAATGAAGCTGACTAGGGAGAGATTCAAAACAGTCTTTTAAGAGTGCTTTTTCCCCAAAATGAATTGAGGAAATAATTAGCACCCTGGTAGTCTGTTACATTGGATGGCTTTAACAGCAAATTGATTAATTTCTGTGCATGGAGAACAGAACTAACGAAGGCTGTTGGGTTTGAAAAATCCAAGACCAGTTGCAGGTGATAGTGGTGGGAGATGATTATATCTCTTATCTCCTCAGAGGCATCTGGTTTATTATTATGAAAAACAATGAGTGCAGGACTAATATCAACTTTGGCCTCATCCAGGAGGGCCATTGTTGTATACTAACTGTTGTTAGGAATGGATTCCAGGACGATTAGTGCATGAATTATCCACATTCAAAAAGAATATTTTTCTCTCTTGAGATCAGCTGCATCATCTTTTCTAGCAAGTATATATCAGGCTTCATCTCTATTAAGGCCAGGCAGATCAGTTTTGCCTGTTTTCAGTAATAAAAAGTATTAAGCAAGTGAGGTCTGAGTATTTTGTATGATATGCATTGTTATTTTAAAAAACAGGAATTTGTCTCACAGTAACAAGTACATTTCACTATCATGGCTGAAGATGTGAAAAAGCGCTTGCTTGAATATAATAAGATGAGGGAATCGAGTTGCTTGCTTGAAGGAAAGAGTGAAATGTATTGGCTCAGGCCCCAGAGAAAACATTATCCTCAAAGTAATCGGGCTTCACTAGAGAACTACAAAGAAGAAAAACAGGAATATGACAGTGGCAGGACATCCTGGATAAAAATAACTCTTCCTAATAAAGAAAAACGGCATTTTCCTGAAAAAAGTAAGTTTGCACATATTGCACTTCAAATAAATATTGAACTTCATACATCTGTAATTTCTTCTTTAAATTAAGAGGAGGAATTCAGTTGTAGTGGGTCCATTACCCTATTGCTGCAAACTAAAATTTTATCGGTCCAGATATTTTAGTGTACTGGGTGTGTATGTACGCTACATATGTATGTGCTTGCATCACTTCTGCTTTTGTTGTTAAGCAAATCATGGGTCATTAACATTAAGTAAGATATTACATGACCACAACTTGGAATTTTACTGCTTTTTCTCCATTTACTCTGTCTGAAGGTGCTTTTTTTTTTCAAGAAGCAACTGACTTTCTGGTTTTTTCTTTGAAGACATTTCACTTCTCATCCAAGAAGCTGCTTCAGCTCTCTGAAGAAACTTTTTGGATGAGAAGTAAAATGTCTTCAAAGAAAAAAACAGAAAGTCCAGTTTCCTCTTGGAAAAAAAAGCACCTTTGAGACAACCATGATTTGGATGACTGGGAATCTCCATTGACATTTACTCTGCTTGTTTGGAAGCTGGTTATGAAGCACGCAGATGTCACTTATGTAACCATGGGGATATTGTGATGGCCATAAATGTGAGGATTGGTTGAAGAACCCTTTTTTCTAAATGTAACTTTGAACTGTTGCTAAACAAGGAAATTAGTAAGCGAGGATTACCTATATGTACAGTATATACAATTAAACCCAGGTATATGGTAAGTATCTAGAGAGGCAGCTCTCTGAAAAGCATTTTCTGAAGGTCACATACTTTCCCTGAAAGGCTAAGCTCTCTAGGTGTAGCCATCCTTTTCCTTCCAAACACAATCAGAAAACATTTTAAATTATGTAATGGTGAGAATACCGGGAGATTAAAGATGACATTAAACCTAATGCTATTCTGTAAACAAATTCCAAATTGGCTGCATGATTAAAAGCTTCCTCCCTAAATGCTTGTAGCATACATTAATGTTTCTATTGTTTCTCTGGTTGAAAGGAGACAATAAGGACAAATTATGTTCTCAAGCTATTTCCTTGGAGTCCTTGCAACAAAAATGGTTTGTAGTCAATAAACAATTCTCCTAGCATTCTTGACTATTTACCTGCATTGCCCCAACAAATGTGTCTGAAAACATGTTCTCTGGGTAGAAAACTATATGTCATCTTAATAGTACCTGACAGGCACCCTTCTCTATCATTCTCCTGGTTACCTCCTAAGGTCCACATGATCCCAATCCCTCATCTTTCAAGAATGCCGTAAAACTTTGGCGCCTCCTCTAAGTGGCCATTTCTGGACATATAATCAAAAATGGTTTCCTCAGCACATCACAGGCCCTGATAAATTATGTTTAACTAGCTACTGTAAATTATAAGCCATATGTGATTGCTGGTGCTGCTATTCTTGTTTCCTTTGTTACTATTGCTTCTATATCTTTATTTGTCTTATAACAATTCAGGCCAGATTAAATAAGTGTATCCCCATAGTAACAAACCTTTGGATGTGGTTGGGCTTGGAGAGAATGATTGATCCAGAGTTATTCAGAGGGGACTATGGTTGAATTGGGACTTGAACCTGGTTTCTCTGGTCTAAACATTATATTACACTGATTTTCACACATTAAAACTATAACAAAAGAGCCACTTTAGTTTTTTAAGGGTCAATATTATTCTGCCAACGCATTAGTCAAAATGATTTCTGTTGCTTTTAGCATGTGCTCCAAAATATTATTGGGGGAATAATAACCATGCTCTCTCCTTTCATTATTTATTTATTAATATAAATATATATTTTTATTATTAATGTAAATCTATTGGCAGCCCAGTTCCAGTGGTCGCCCAATATGAATTAATGTATCTTGTGATGAAGCGAAAAGGTATTCCATTTTACTGAGAATTCTTTGGTCTTAATCACCAACTTTTTTGTAAAACAAATATTGATGTTGAATATATAATAGAAGAATAAGCTACTACATTATTCCTATTCAATTTATTTCAAAACACTATGGAGAGACCCAGTGCTTCTTTTCCTAGCCATAATTTTATCTCGCTTGGCTCATAATTACACTTCATTTTTATGATCAGAGGAAATGCTGCTTGAAGTAGCTTTTCACTTTCAAATGTTCAGAGGTGATTTTATAGCCTTGCAATGATTTTTACTATTTGGTTATTTTCAGAGAAAGACATTGAAAAAATATGAACAGCATCCATTACATTTTATCTCTTTGAGAAAGCATAGGATTTCTTTAAAGAAAGACTTAAAAGAGTTTTTACCTGAAATAAATACTAGAGTAAAATATGGGAACTTATGAATTACCCTCCTGGATCTTTTCAGATCAGCATCCTGTGAGCCAAGAAATCCATTTAGTTTGTTGGCTTGATTTAACCTTATCATCTGAGCATTCAGAAACCTGCCTATTTTCAGGAATACATGTTCAAAACTATTTCAATGAAATATAGAAGCCTGGAAAATGTACAAGTAAAGTGGCCAAGAATCCTCAGTAAAGATTGTCCTCTAGTTAGGCTTTGCTCTTTTCTCTGAAGGGTTGTTCAACACAATGTAATTAAAGTGCTGGAGTAGGACCTGGGGAATCCAAGATCACTTCTCCTGGCAGTCAGAAGTTCATTAGATGACCTTTAGACAGCCACTCCTTCTAAGACCAACTTATCGTAGAGGAAATGGAGGAGAATATGCTTACACATTCTGCCTATGCTTCTAAAACTGTAATAGCTAGTTTAGTGGTTAAGGCATCAGTCTAGAAACTGGGAGACTGTGACTTCCAAGCCCACCATGGGCATGAAGTCAACCGGGTAACCTATGGCCAGTCAATTTCTCTCAGTGCTAGGAAGGAGGCAGTGGCAAACCTCTTCTGAAAAATCTTGTCAAGAAAACTGCAAGGATTTGTCCAGGCAGTCTCCGAGAATTGGACATGATAGAACAGAAGGGAAAAGGAAAAATGGGGTAAAAATCAAAAGCATTATTATTAAGGTTGGTTGCACATAGCCAGGTATTTAGATTTGACATTTTTATCCATCTATCAAGTCCTTCCCAAGGATCTATGATAAGCAGATGTGTTGTTTGATGTTGTGACCCACCAAACAGCCAGTGGAGCTGGTGGCAGACTCGGATAGTGAGGAGGTTGGGGAGGAACATGGGCCNNNCCTGGAGTCTGGGGAAGGCTCTGACAAGTTTTCTGCATCAGAGGCAGAGATGGGGCCAGGGCCACCCAATAGTTATCAGCTGCCTTTGGAGTCGGAGATCGGTGGGGCAGAACAGCTGGAGCATGTTCCCGATGTGCGTATGTGCAGAGCTGCCAGAAGGGAACAATTAAGGAACAAGGGTCAACTCAAGAGTAAAGGCACAGGTGGATGGTGGATAGGGAACAAAAAGGAGCAAAAGGGGAGTGGTATTTGCAGGAGACAATTAGTTCATTTAATTAGGCTGAAAATTTGTTCATGATTTCTTGCCAAGTATTTTCTGGTACAGCATTGCGCTTGGAAGCTATCGGCCTGGCAACTCTCCAAGCCTGATAAGCTCTGTGGTTGTAAATCACTTTTGAAAGACTGTTTGCCAGGACTTTGCTGGATGTGAATAATAGGAATTTACATTAGCCTAATAAAAAGGGGTTTTGTCAGAACAAGGAGTCTGCTTCATGCTTTTGGTGAAGACTAGGTTAGAATATTTGATGGTATTAAAGATATTGTTCCAAGATGTAAGCTATTTCAAAGAAACTTGCCTTTTGCAATTTTGTTAATGCCAGTGGTGTTCAAGTGGTACTCCGGAAGTTTTGGGATTGTACCCATGATGCCTATTACAATTGGTATTATTTTTGCTTTCTTTTGCCACCACCACTGTATTTTGTAATTTTCTCCAGTTCTTTATTTTGCTGTCTCCAGGCACTGCCACCTCCTCTATCCAAACTTTTTTCTTTCTTATCAACAATTATTAAATCTTGAGGAATTATGTGACAGATGTTGCCTATTTGAATTCCAAAGTCTCAGGTCATGTTAGCATCATCTTCTATTCCGTCTATTTTTGGTCCCACTTCCTACTGGAAGGCAAATGGTATTTCTTGCAGATATTCCAATCATAATTGTTGGAACTGTGCATTGCCATTGTTTGTATGATTTTTTTCAAAAGACAGCAAAAAAAGAGAGCAGTGGAACTTCCATCCCCAGTTAGAATAAAGCAGCACCCAGATAAGTCTGCTGACTATATGAAATGTCTTTTAGAATATTTATATTTAAAGATATCAAATCAACAGTAAATAATCTGCCTCTATGTATTCTTCTGAGAATGGTGGCTATATATATTTGATAAATGATGTCTCTGTATACCAGTAAAGGATAGATAATATTTGTAACTTGGTTGGAATGAGGGGTCCTTGATGCTCTCTGAGCTGGGTTATTTTCTTGCAGACATTTCAAAGTAATCTAGCACTGATGATGTTACCTAGTTTAGGTAATGAAATATCTGCAATAAAACAACTTAGTTCAGAGAGCACCAAGGATCTCCGATGTCTCTGTGTTTACTCTAACGTGTGTGTGTGTGTGCGTGCATGTGTGTATAAATACTTCATTGCCTAAGAGTAACTCTAATAAGACACTGCAAGATCATTGTGGGTTATTTGTCACACATTGTCCCATTAATACCACATCATTCCCTGGCAGAGTGAATTGGATTGTTCTGATATGAAACAGACATCATAGATGGTTTTAAAAGTCTTGTATAACTTGTGTTTATACACATTTTAACTACCATGACATGCTGTAAGATTTTTGTATTGTTAACTAATGGCAAGAAAACGTTTATATAACCAGATGATTGTTTTTCACTTTCAGACAATGCAATTTTTGGATGAGAAATCTTATTAGAAGCAGTTTCTCTGCTGGAGTATTGAAGTTGTATGCATTTTGCCTAACGGAAAAAGCAACTGTATTGTCTGTGTATGTACACATGTACACATACATACAGAAATATTATTTCTTGACAACAAACTTAGCTACACAATTATGATTTTTAAAATGGATTTGCATTGATTATACAAAATAAAACATAGTATGAAGAAATAAATGTCCTTCATTTCAGTATTTTCTCAATATTCCCCATAATATCATATAAGGCTGGTCAGTATCATTATATAATGCTGGCTTTCCCCAAGTTACTGGAACATACAGAAAAAATTGGAGTCACAGATTAGTTCTCAGTTTAATGTATTATATTATGTTACACTGTCAAAGCTTATTCACATGGTAATCTTCCAAAGTTTCCTTAAAGGTTGTCTGCACTAGTTGCTACCATGCCTGAACAGAATAATTTTTGAAAGCTGAACTTTTTTTTTTAAATAAGTCTGGCTAGTTACATCATTTTTTCCATTCACACTTGAGATAAAATGAAAGAAGCTGAGTGGTAGCATTTTTTAAAAATAACATTTCTACTAAGTTTTATTCTTTTCTATTCTACATAAAGTTCTTGGGTATTGTGCTTTTTTAGCACTGATGAAAGATTTATAAAAGTAATTAGAATGCAAAATAGCTACCAAGATTTTATTTTAATTTTGAAACTGGTTGTTGTGCTTGCATATAACTTCGTCAATATGAATTTTTCTTACTTCCTACAGATCAGTGTGCGCATGCGTGTGTGTGTTTCACACAAAAGTATGTACATACACTAAGACCCGTCAGCAAGAAGGTCAGTTTTTTGGGTAGAAAAAGAGGGTAGAACAGCAGGAAAATTGTCCAATGGGGGAACTTCGTAGCCTTCAGTCCTGAGTAGTTTGCAAGCTTGCTAAGACTTGTGTCTGTCTTAAGTTAGTTTAAAGTCTAGCTGCCACAAGCAGAGGGCAGGAGCAGTTTAAACAATAAGTTCAGATTTGTCCATCAGGTGGAAGGTAGCACTGGTGTCTCAAACCCCAGTTAGGGGGTATAAACACACAGGAAGCTCCCCTACCCCATCCGCAGTAGGTACATCTATGGCAGCAGAAATTATCAGGGTGCTAACTCAAACCGCAAAGTAGGGTCCATGATTGGTGTGAAAACTCAGAGGGTTTCTGTGAGGAGAAACTTCAGATCTTGCATTCTACTTACAGGCTTGCCCATTCTTGTGGCTAAAACAAGACAGGCTAGACAGGCAGAGTAAAGCACCATTTCCTGATTTCCATTCTCCCAATGTTTGCAACCCAGCTCATGTCATTTTTTCAAAAACCTACATTATTTGAGCTTACTCTGTCCTCACTGACCACAGCTAGTATTCGACTAATATACATTTTAGTGTAATGTAAAAAATACACCTGTATTTTTTTAGAGGTATGTGTGCCCATTTAACCATGAGAAAAACTTTTGAACTACATTGAAACAAGTTCAAAGACTTTTCTGGACAGGAATCTCATTCCTTTCAAGCCAAAAATAGCCCTTTGAAGATAAAGTTCATTCTGTTTATTTAAAAACTGTTCTGATATTGTGATAGCAATATGTTTCCAGCCTCTCAGATAAATTCCACTAAATGCTTACCGCTACATCTCAGTCTTGTATATCAGTCTTAATGAAATGATTTGAGACTTGTCACTGAAAGCATAGCTTTTTTTTAATCCTTAGATACTGGCACAGTCATTGTTTCTTACATCTTACCTTCAAGTGCTTTCACTCTTCCAGAAGCTAAAAGCGATCTTAAAATACTGATCCATCTCCAGGGATAAATGAAGATAAAAATATGGAGGGACATAATTTACATCTGTGGTATCTGAAGCCTAGAGCCACAATTAGGATTGCACATTAAGATACAAATTTGGTGAATGTTCTTCTGAAAGGTATCTTCCATGTAGTCTCCTTTCAAACTACAGTTCCCTGGAGAAAGGGAATGGTTATTATGCCAGGGAGGTTTAGGTTCTGTGAAAACATAACCCCCATTGCTGGCCCATAATTTAAGCAAGGCAAAAAAGAAATCCCTGACAACAAGAAAGCTCCGAGTTTAAGAAAATGTCATGTGAGGCAGTCATTCTCAAAACATTTTATCTCCATGAATATTATTTCTTGGAGTGCAGAGAAACAAAAGGCATGTGCCCTGATTAAGAACACAATACTTAAGCCAAGAAAATCTTAATAGCAGAAATACAAACATTTGTTTAGCCTTGTAATAGCCACCAATTGTGCTTTTAAAATGAGAGTCCTCAGATCCAACCAAAATAAGCAAAAACCTTACTGAACCTCAAAACCTTAAAAGCTCTTTGAAACTACAATACAGGCTTGTTAAAAATGAGACAAGAAAACATGGAACCACATATGTTCAATACATGCCTCTAAATATTTAGATTTCTACATTATTGTTGCTTTTGGCTAGAAATGAGTGCATGAACACTAACACTGTTCCTTATAGAAAGAAAATGCTGCTGTCTGAATAACTGGTAGGTTTCTATTTATGTAAGATACTGTTTCCATGCTTTATCTGCATTGGATCACAAAGCAAAGTACTGTTTATAGGTAGTTCTGCACTCAGAGCCTTGGCTGTTGTGGCATCACAGATCAATCTTAATCATTTCTGCTTTTAACATGTCACAAAACCTCATTTCAGCACAGAATCTCTCAAACTATGACTGGCACAAAGATTATCTGTATTCTGAAACATGATTGGGCATGAAAGGAAGGGCACCTGAACTAGGTCTGTCATACAAAGACAAGCTGTGTTTTGTTTTGTTTTTCCTTAAGCACTAGTGCTTCTTAAAATATTTTGTACATTGAATGTAGTCAGATACATGAGTATTGTTGTTTATCAGATTTTTATAGAATACGTAAGAGTACTCTGAAGGAACACTCAAATGACAATTAACAACTACAGTGACACTGTGTTGATTAAAAGTGCTTCAGAAGTGCTCCATTTTGACAACTTTCAGAAAAGCAGTACTGTAATGTATAATCAGAGCAACCTGAAGCTTCTGTAGAAGGCTATTCCATAAAACATGCAATAAAAAGCAACATCTCCTAGTCTTGGGTCTAACAACATGGCAATGGGAGGCTATCAACAATTTTTCCCACATATATACTAGTGAACTACTAAGTCTCACTGGTAATTATGCATCTTCTAAATACCAACATATATTGATGTGTATTGAAATTGACAACACATGTTCAGACTCAACCATAGTTTCAGCTGGGAAACTGAGCATCCTAGACCAAACTGGATCCCCAAAATTCCTGGAAGAATCCCAAGACACAGAGATAAATCACATCCACACAAAATGAAAAGCTAAGGAGAAAACAAAAAGAGCAGAAAACATCCTCTCTTGCAGCCAACATCCAGATAAGCAGGGATTAGCACCAGGCACACAAGCAGAAAACAATACCCTAATCAAGGAACTACCAAGGATAAAACCACATCCCCAACAACATTGGCAAGACAACCTAAAGATAAAGGTAAAGGTTTCCCCTGTCCAGTCGTTTGCAGTTCTTGGGGGTGATGCTGATTTCTGTTTCTTAGCCATGGGAGGCAGCATTATTGAAGACATTTCTGTGGTCATGTGGCCTGCATGAGTATACGCCAAGGCACATGGAATGCTGTTACCTTTCCACCGAAGTGGTACCTATTTGTCTACTTGCATTTGCATGTTTTCTGGGGAAAACAGAAAAGGGAGCTGGGGAAAGTAAAGGGAACTCACCCTATCGCACAGCACTTGGGTCTTGAACCCAGCTAATAAGCTCAGCATCTTTAACCGCTGAGTCATCATGCCCTCAGGGCAACCTGCTATGTGTAAACAGGGAGCAAGCCACACTCACTTATACTGATGATGTTACCTGATTGGGTAATAAAACATCTGCAAGCAAACAACCAAGCTTTGAGAGCATCAAGGACTCCACAATTCAATTCTGAGCCACACATATGCTCTTCTGTTAGATATTTGAGTATTATACATTTTATGTAATTACATATATTTAAATAATCTGAATTAATGTCAGATACTATAGGACATCATCTAGATCTTGAGGAAGTTTTTCAGTTTAGGAAAGACCTTCAGTGAATTCTGCATTGTTACATGTAAAACATCTTCCACTGAAATTTCTTTTATTTTAGCAATGTATTCTGCAGCAATGAAGATATTCTTTGGCTCATTTCTCACCTGAAATGCAATTATAAGATCATAAAATTTATAAAAAATTGATAAATAAAATTACAAAGTTTATAAACATTTATAAAATTATATAACAGGTTCCTATTGAGCAATTCATTTTCATTTACAACTCATCTGCAAATCTTCTCAGTCCAAACCTAATTCATTGTGTCCTGCAGTAATGCAGGCATGATGAAGGAACAGGTAGATATGATCACTGACAGTTGCTGTCATAAATCTGTACATGAATGGCTCTTGGACCAGTTCTTGGATCATGTGTTTCTGTAACCTAGACAGTAGAGATGTCCAGCAGCATCCAGGGTGACTGGGCAGCCCTCCTAGAATAGCACTACCCACCCTCGCACAAGGAAGGACATTAAAAATCCTAACCCTAGCCTTAAACATTGTCTGCCCTCCAACAACATCTGGCTAGCTGGAATAAATGAACAGATTATGAAATTCTGGTATTCTCTCAGCAAGTCCTTGTATATCACCCACCATGCACCTATGCACCAACTCTCACAAGTCCAGGTATAGACAAGGAAACTTTCTACAAGGACTTAGACCAGATTGTCCAAAGAACCCCCCACCAGTGACAAAGTGATTGTTTTGGCAAATTTCAGTGCTAAGGTGGCAACAACAGTAATCATGGTGTTACATGTGCTTCCAGGTATGACATGATCACTCAGTCACACACTCAAAGCCCTAGAAAACAGCTACTGTACCCTCAAGCCACTTTCAACCAAACACTAAGGCACAACTGGTTCTTGAGACAGAAGCTGCCAAGTCTGGATCAAAAAATGACTCAAAGAGTAGGAAGACTTCAGGACTCCTTTTATCTCCCACGTCCTTGCTTATTTTGCTTTGCTGATTGAAAGACTACCAGCTACTCTTGCCTTGTTAATTTATAAGTCTGGTTATTGCTATTGATGTGATCTGGGGGCTTCCCCACATGCTCAGGCTCAATTTCTTTTGTCTGGTTCAGATGACTTGGTTCCTTCTTATCTACCTCCCTTAAGACATGGGGTGGAAAAACTAAATTGCAACCATCTGCTGCTTCTGAGCAAATGTGCCAAACATAACAGGTGCACTACTAACACAATGTTCATACTTGCAAACAAGTACAAATTACCTGAATGTATCCCAGGTCCAAACACAAGTAACAGAGTAGCATAGGTATAGCCTCAGTGTTTGAGATGTGCAGACAATATCACAACCTAGAAACAATTTCCATATTGCCTACTAGGTGGCACTCTCAAGCACTCCATTGGTCCACCGGTTTGGGGCAAACAACACCTGCAGTTTATTTCACTGAGATAACCTCCCCCTTTCTTTACCCTTAGGAGTCTTTTTAACAGTCATTTAGTCTGTCATTTTAACAGACTTTAACTGATAAAATAAATTCTACTGTTACACTGTGTGTGTTATTGCCAAACTTCACAAGATAGAATCACTGATGGGTCCTCACCTGTTTCTCAGGACCTAGGGCAGGTGAGTCAGTTTCCAAGCAAATGCTTTCTAGAGGTAGCTGTTTCACAAGTTTCTGCTTCTTAAAGGAAATCACAGAAAGGAATTAACATCTATAGCTTTTGAGCTGAAAAGGCAAACTTTTGAACAAAAGACTGTTAATCAGTTGATAATTTCCACACAAACAATTGAAATATGCACCTTGCCAGAAACTGAATTCTTAATCTTTATATATGTAGACAGTCCAAACAATTTTTATTTCCTATTTCAGTATATTCAAATTTTTAAAAATTGAACAAGTCCAAGATCCATTGAGAAACCTTGCTTTTTTTTTAAGCAATGAATAGAATAGAATAGAATGAGCTGGAAGGGGTCTTCTAGTCCACCCCCCCACCCCCACTCAAGCAGGAGAACCTGTACTATTTCACTGAACTGAATCCTTCAGTTGATTAATAACTGACAATTACTCTGATGTACTGTAAATGTAAAAGACATCAGGCTAGAGACCAGACCATGAGTTTTAATCCCACCTTTGAGATGGGGCTAGCTGGGTCATTTGGCCCAGTCACTCTCACCCCTAGGAAGAAAGAAATGGCAAGTTACTTCCAAAACGGTTGCCAAAAAACTAGGGACTTGCTTAGGTAATTGCCTGGAATTAAGACTGAGTTAGACCTTTTTTTACCTGTCCTATCCTGGAGTATGGTTAGAAATATGCTTATATGTAATTAGATTTGTATTGCACAGTGCCATGAATGAAGAACTTTTGTTCAAGGCTTTGCTCCTTGATCCTTACCTGTTCACTCCTTGCAATTGAAGGAGGGATAGAGAAAAAATACCCAGCCTTCACTCCTTCCATTGCTACCGATGGTTTGCCATCAAATGCATGGAGCAACACCTTCTCAGCACCTGGGAATCCCAATACACAGGAAAGAAGTCACATTACCAATAGATTATAATGTCAGAATCTAACATAAGTAGCCAAATATACACAAAGAAAGTTGGCGTGTATCAAAACCCATATTATGCAACAGAGACAGCTTAATGGCCTTTTGTAGAGTGCGATTATTTGTATTCCCTGTTCATATATTCATACTATATTTTTCTGCATGATTGCTTAACTTGTCTGACAATAATCCAAAGGCAGGAATTATTGTTAAATTCCTTACAGAAGGATGTGCTACTAAAACTAGAAATTCAGACACACAGCTTCCTATCCTATTGTTGATGTGATTCAAGAATGTGGTTGTTTCTAACAGTCTAGGAATTGCTTGCAAAAATCACACAAAGGCAAAAATAAATATGCATTCAATTTGGGGAATCCATTTGCAAAAAATACTTTATATCATATGATCCTATTGAAGTGCTGCTTAATTTTAGAATAAATATTATATTCATTACAGTAGTTAGGAAATTTTAGACTTTGGACTCCGTGATGTTATATCCCTCCAGCACTTTAGTCTGCATAATGTATACAGGCGTCAAACTCGCCGCATCACGTTGCCGTCACGTGATGTTTCATGATGTAGCGGAGCTGGGGTGGGCATGGCCTACGTGTAACGCATCTGGTCCATAGGCCGTCAGTTTGACATCCCTGATTTAGTAGCTAAATCCAAAAGCCTAGACATGCTGCNTGTTCATTCCCGCTCAGCTGGAAGGCCAACAATTAACCTATTAAAGGAACAAGGTATCATTTAGTAGCACATGATTTATGCAAAATGCAAATGCACTTGCAAAATGTTGCAAACTAGCCCCTAAATATACACATTTATTTCAAAATGTGGCAAATGTGACAAGATTTGGGGATCTTTCTGTTTCTTCTGCTAAATAGGGCCCTGGATTTCATCACCAATTCTGTCAAAACTCAAATATTGCTAAAATATAACTGCCCCAGATTTTCAAATGTCTGTGCTTCTTCCAATAATAAAGCATGGTTTTGAAAGTTGCACTGAAAGCAGAGGAGTAAGCAACTACATATCCTCATATTTCTGATATAACATCTAAAGAAGAAAAGTTGACTTAGACTCCCATGGAGATGAGACCCCATATCAGGGGCACACATATTTTAACAAGAAAGCTAAACAAACTTAAATCGTTAAGTAAAATAAATGATACCTTGTTCCTTTAATAGGTTAATCGTTGGCCTTCCAGCTGAGCGGGAATGAACATTTCTAGAATAAATAGAAAGAACAAAAACTCAGCATGAGATGTTGGCAAAACTAGCATGATTTTCAGGGTCAGATAAACCAGCTATATATGACAGATTGCAGCATGTCTAGGCTTTTGGATTTAGCTAGATATTTTAATTTACTGTTAATTTGTATTGAGACTTAAGTATAGGGTAATTATTATAGTAAAGTTATAATAAATATCACAATATTAAAAATAAACATTTGGAAATGAGTCTGTTCTCTTATCATAGCATCTTATTTGTTTGTACAGCCACCCATTTCACATGGGTGCCATATGAAATAGGTGCCATAGTCAGCTCACTCATTGCTAAATGTAGAATTCTCTAACTACTCCTCATAGTAACAAGGAAGGGTGTGCTTAGAGTCCCTTCCATGAAACAATGCCATGTAACATGCATGCACCTTCTCTTCTGCGGCACTTCCCTTATGGAACATCATTCCCACCCTGAGGTTTTCTAAAATCTACATATGATGTCTTGCTAAATTGTTGATTATACAAAATTGGAGGGTATGAAACAGAATAATAAAATGTTTAGAAACATTTGAAATAACTATATAACTATTATACAATAATGCAATATGTTGCATTATAATTACAGTATATGAATTAACCATAGGATCTATGCAAAATGCAATCAGATTTTTAGAAAAATAAGTTCATTTAAATAAACTAAGTATTGCAAAGAATCTCTAATTCTATAAATTGTAAAAATAGCTATATTTTTGCAACAAGTGACCTACACAGGTAAATCAAGTTGTTTTGCCAGTTGAATTTGTTTCATCAAGACTTGACGTTGCCCTTCCTTCTGTTCATCACTGCTGGCAAATCTGGGAGTAAAATCCAAACCAATCTATAGAAAAAAAAAAAGCCAAGATGGGTTGTGATTGTGAGAAAAAAATGGAGGAAATGTTGTACTCCTGGAAAAAGAGAAGGATCTACATCCATCAAATTATTATTATTTATGAAACACTTGCAGTCTTTAATCATTTATTCAAGAATGTAAATAGTTTATGAAGCTTGCCACAAAAAATATGACACTTCCATGAGACCAAAAGCAACAAAAACATGCTTGTTGTTTAAAGATAATTTCCAACATGGGAAAAAATTCTTACATGGAAAATATTTCCTAGATATATTGCAAATACTATGCAATCCATACGTATTGCCATTTATGACTATGTAAAGGGGATGTAACACATTTTATTTATTTTAAATTATTCTATATTTGTACTGTTCAACATATATAAATGTGTATGTATTTTCACAGATATAAATATTTCAACAATTGCAGTTTCCAAAACACACACAATTATATACACAGGAAATATACAGGGATGTTTTTTGTCATGACATACTGTACATTGATATATTATCTTCCGTTCCATCTGTACAATTCTGTGTGAGTCCACTTACATATACTATAAGCCCATTCTTTTCAATAGGATTTAATTCCAGATAAATGTACTGCAAAAATAAAATCTAAAGCAATGTAATGTGTAAACACCACAGGTTGGCTTGCAGTGTTGTGTCTTGGAAACTTTTATCAAGATACAAATTTCATTCAACTCTTTAGGGCTTAATTCTAAGTAATATACACTGCTTTTGTCAGAGGAAAAATTATATATGAAAAAGACCTAATAAAAATGTTATGATGATTCTACTTGCCTCCCCGATGGCCAGCAAACGATCCTGATACAGCTCAATAAGTGGGAATGCTTCTTCTACATCCTGCAAAAAGATTTGACAATATGAAATGAATATTAAAGTAAATGTACATATTTGCTTCTGCTCATTTAGTTTCATGTTTCTCTTGATTTCTCTTTTATTTATTCATTTATCTATCAAATTTCTACACTGGCCATCTCACGTAAGTGACTCTGGGCAGTTTAAAATAAAAACATCAGTAATATAAAAACATAGTTAAAAAACAGAAGTCTTAAAGGTTGAAAGCACTGCTATATTGAATACCTTAATCTACATTAAAACGTTGTACTGTACATGGAACCAAAATCAGCCAAGCTCACAAAGATTTCTTCCTGGTACACTATAGGAGACTCCTGTCTAAATACAAAGCCATATGTCTTAGTACTCATATACTTTACTTCTGATGGAAAACATTGCTTCTTCCTTTGTTCTCCTTATACAAATATTGATAGAAGATGGTGCCCTATTGTTTCTACAACAGTCTTAGAACTGTACTTTTAATCTTGAAATTCCAAACTTTCATTAATAAATATTCTCAACAAGACTTGTAGTAGGCAAACTCCTCTCATAAAACTGATCAGTAATCAGTAAGTCAGTAAGAGGCATTTTAATGGTATGTTTTTATGTATGTATTTATTGTAGATATTTTCTTATTTATGTGTTTAGTGTCAACTCATAAAATATTTCTATG
>AZIM01000548.1:5542-23202 GCA_000516915.1 Ophiophagus hannah | reverse complement strand
CTCATGATTTAATTGGGGTAACTGCTGGAAAACTGACATTTAGTCTTTTGTGATGGTAACTATGAATATATGCCTTATTCATATATCCATATAAGGGAATTTCTTTTTGTCTAGTATTTAGATTTTACTTACTTTGTTTATTTATTAGATTTTTATGCCATCCATGTCACTGATATAGTGACTCAATTAAACCAAACTGATTTTAGAAATGTTGATGGTTTTTAATAAGTTGCCCTATTCTCAAATGGATTTATTCTGTGATCTTAGGCAAGTTTTTACTCACTGAACTTTATTCTTTACTTAAAAGATTAAAGAACTAACTACAGTTTTTATAAAGACTTAAAATATCTAACAAATCAAGACACAGTATAGACTTAATAATGTATAGAACTTAAAAGTTGTAATTTTATTTTATGTCACCTTTAAAGTAACACTGCGTTCACATCCACCTGGAATACTTTGAACTGGATGGATGCCCAAGCATGGAAAAATAAATCCTGGATACCTAGACATAAGTATTTGTTAAGGCATGGCATGTCAGGTGCACATTACACTGAATCACTAAAATTAATGTCAAATAAATCAATACTTATTTCAGATAAAATAAATAAAAGAAAATAAATTATTCTGTTTCTAATTCTTACATTTTCAATGCATTCCTTGTCTGAGTACCATCCGAAAACAACTGCAACTCTACTTGTTTTGTGCAAAAGAATATCAATCTAGGCAGGAGTGTACTGATAAATGTTTAGGAATTGACTCCACTAGCTCCATTGTGGTTGCTGTGCCTCACTGCTAGCTGAAAAACAGACGATCGGCACATTAGGCATAGTGGCTCAACTCTACTCTCAAACAACAATACACAAAATTCCAGAAAATTTAACAGGTGGCTCTTGCAAGCCAGTTCCAGCACACCACTGAGTTACAGTATCTCAAGTTTCATACAGTATATATTGAATAATGGATGAAGGAAAAAGTATGATGCCAGATTAACCAACCAGAAGACCATGCTAAGCCGTAAAATACAAATGGATGCTGACTCAGATACTGAGATAGCTGGAAAGCACAAGCATTTGATAACATCTAGAAAAAGATAACCTGTTAACATGTACAGGCTTAGGTCCCTTCATAAAACTCAAAAAAAGCCACCCTATTAATTCTCATTTTCCCACCTTCTAATCTCATTAACACAGATATTGCAATATCCCAATCAAGTATTAATTAAATGTATATTGCAATTTGCATAAATCTATAAAAAAGAGGTTGCACTCCCTCCACTTATAGGCTTGTCTTTCACCTTCAGGACCATAACAAAACAATTTATCCCTCAATGGAACTGAGTGCTAGTCTCCAGTGTTAAATGAATTCTTGGGAAATTCTCCTGCACATTATATCAAATTACATCCAGTTGTTAAAATTTCATTGTAAAATACTGTGGGTGAATGTAATATTCCAGAAGAAATACTCCAAACATTCAATATATTTTTAACATATTTTCTGAACACAGATATTTATTGAAAAATAGCATAGCTCAATTTAATTTTGAAACTAAAAAAAGCATGACAAAAGTGCAAATGAAGATGTTTATTCCAAAAGCCCATTAAATGGATATAACTAACTGGTTAATTCTTTAAATCCTAAAAGGTAACTATTTTCATCCCATTCAGTACAGACTAGAAATATTAGTACCTTTCTGAAAGCTGAATAATGTTTGTGAAATCTCCAGAATGTTCAGCAACTACTACCAGGGCCAAAACTCTAGACTGAAACAGGAAATAAATTAGATAGAATTAAAAGCAGTAAATCACAAAACTGTTCCAAAGTAAATCTATCCAAAGATATTATTCCCACATTTAAATTTTAAATTATGGTACAATGACTTGACTCTAAAGTAACCTGTGTACAGAAAGTTTACAAAAGGAAAGTTCTGCATCTTACATTATTTCTATGGCAATTCTGTCTCACAAAACCTGCAGGTTCATTCTGCTAAAAAGAAATTAGTTGAGGAAAGGAGATGGAGAAACATTCCTTAAACCGTAGAAGTTGAGGTCCAGATCCAATTTTGATCATTTTCCTCATTGCTTCAGTACTTTACACCCATGCACTCCATCTTTCAAAAAAGGCCTTCTGACACTTGGGAGTTCTCAGGATAGAATCATAAAAATATAGGGCTGGAAGGAACCTTCTAGTCGAACCCCCTACCCAAGGCAGGAAACTTTATTGCATCCTTGACAATATCATTTGGGATATATAAAGTATAACTTTAGAACTTTTAAGAAAGTCTCCTGAGGCTATTTGTCTCAGTATCTATGTATCTTACAATTTTAACAAACAAAAGCACTCTTACATCAGGCTTCATTTTTACATTGAATATATTAGCACTCAGATTTGTGCCCCATCTGAGTTACCTGCAAATCAGCCCAACTTTTTTCAGATATGAATTTTGTATGCACCAGAGGGAGCAAACCACATCTAAGTAAACATATATGACTCAATCAAATACACTTCTATGGTACATTGAACATCTTTTATTGACTGCATGAGAGCAGTTCAGTCTTCTTTCACAGGCTCTGAACTACACTGAACTACACTGAACTATAGAAGTCTTAATTGTAATTGTAAGTTATTACAATAATTCACAATTTGGGTTCTTATATACAATAGGCTGAGCCATAAACTAAGGCTTACTCTATCATGCGTACTTATGGTTTACCAAAGGGTGGGGTTCTGCTGGGTTCATACTTTTTTTTAAAATTATCCTCTTTTTTTCATATATATCTCAAGGCGGCAAACATGCAAGTTCCATGCAGAAAATCCAACCAAGTCCAGGGGGGGGGGGGATTTCGCAACCCTAAGGTCTATACTTGCACTCAATTTGTTTTTCTTTTTGTGTTGTACAGGTCACTTCAAGAAGTGAGGGGAGCTGAATAGCAACTCATAAAATATTTCTGTGCTTGGTTTAGAGTTGCCATGAACAGAAGCGGGGGGAGGGATTTGAAAGAGCAGTGCAGCAGTTTAAAACCAAAAGTGCATTCCATTCTTATATTGCAAAGATTATAACTAAGCTACCAGAATTTCTGCCAGGCAAATCTCTAATTGGAGGACCTGATTGATGACTCTTGGCTATGAATGTGTTTCGTTGGAGAATATGAATTATGATACACCCAGAGGGGTGGGGGGAAATCAGGGTCAAGGGTGACAGTGAATTACATGTCTCAGAATCAGCTTCATACAGATCATGCCAACATGTTCGCTCCTAATAAATTCTTTGAAGTTTTTGAAGCTTGGCTCGAGGCTTATGATTTAATTAGAGCAACTGCCAGAATCCTGACAGCAATGCTCCTTCCTCCTCCTATTTTTCCCCCAATAACCCTGTGTGGTAAATTGGGCCAAGAGAGAGTGACTGGCCCAAGATCACCTGACTGATTAAAATGAATTGTATGCCATGGCTCTCTAAACCCAATCAGTGTTTTGAACTTTAGCCTAATTGAGTATATGTAACATTCAACGCTCAAATCTGCTTAAGTTTCAAAACCCAAATGTAGATATAATTCTTTCTAGAGTTTGATAAAGGGAAAATAACAATTGAAACATATTACAAACCTTTTTGGCATCTTCCAATACACTATCAATATCCTGAAAAAGGTTAAAATGTTATTATGCTGGCAGATCACTGTGTTTAAGCATAGCATATTTGCCACGGCCAGGATTCAGCATGTTTTTCTTTCCATCCAAGCCTAACATTTCTTCTTTCTAAAAAGTAAACTCAATGGTGAATCCAGATTCACTTAACAACCATGTTACTATTTAACAAATATTCACTTAACAACTGTGCCAAGAAAAGTAGTAAAATTGTGCAAACTCACTTAACAAATGTTTCATTTAGCAACATAAATTTTGGGCTCAATTGCGGTCGTAATTCGAGATCTACCTGTAAACTCCTTTCTTTGGTATTGGAACGTAGATTGGCCTCTTCCAATCTGTTGACTACTGTGTCTTTATCCAGATATGCTGGCATAGTTTGGCTAAAACTTTTATAGATTCTTCTTCTGTTGCTTTCTGTATTCACTGTATCCATTTAGAAGTGATTCCGATTTCTGCAGCCTTATCAGCCCTAAATTGGAGTCAGGAAGATATGCCTCCATAGTATAATCAAGAGGATCCACAAAACTTTGCAATCTTTGCGGAGATTATTGGTGTATTCTCCCCCTCATAGGACCATATATATTTTTTCAGATTTACCTAATGATCATTTTCGTTTTGAATTGTAAGCAGCCCAGAGTCAGTGACTAGGATGGGCGGGTATAGAAATAGAATAAATAAATATATGTCAGACGGCAAATTCGGGCAGACATTGCCATATCACAGTAACCTAAACCCTTCCTAATCATTAAATAGCAATATTTTCAGATGAAGAAAGCTCGCAATTCTTTTGCAAAGGTTTAAAGTGACTCAATAAGAGCTTTCAGTAAGGATTTTGGTTTTGTTTTGTTTTTTCCTTTCGTCCAAAACCACTTACCCTTTGAAATTCGGGTGCCGCGAGATGGCAGTGACAATCCACCGCTCCCATCCTGGCACTCAGAACTACAGCTGTCCCAGTTGCTGTTTCTACCCGGACCTATTTCTGGATTCCACCGTCGGGGATGGCAAGGCGTTAAATGAGGATCGCTTGCTTCTACTTCCGGGTTGGGCGGGAAAGTCTGAACGGCTTTGAAAGAGAGCGGGAAACGGCAACCGAGATGGAGGCGCTGCCGCCGACTGCGGCTGCGGCAGTTTGTTGTCCCGCGCCGCGTCAGGAGCCCCGAGTGCAGTGCCTNCAGTGCCTGTCGCGCCGTTGGACGGCCGAGTTGCTGGATCACTTCAGACCTTTCGTGCGCAGACTCGGAGCCGGTCAGACTGTGGAGACCGAGAATTTGGAGCAGGCTGTGGGGGAAGCGCTTTGGGTGAGGGGAGTCAGGCTGAGAGGGCTCGATCGGGGTGAGAGTTGGGTTGCTAAGGAGGGATGGCGGCAGGTTTATTTGAATTGCTTTTCATTAAGATTACTTCTATCAGATGAAGATTTTAAATAAATATTGAATTGTTTGCGGGGCGTTGTTTGGTTGAATAGAGATTAATTCTTTGCCCTAAATCAAGAGGCAACTGGACTTCTATTATCCAGGGTTCTATAATCTCATAGGATTTGAAATGGACACCTATCATTAAAAAGACACAACGAAGAATGTTCTTGCTGTGTCGACACAGAAACTTCAGACTGCCCAAGAAGTTGCTGATACAAATTCTACAGAGGAATGATTAAAGCTGTCATTTGTACTTCTATAACTGTCTGGTTTTAGTACAGCAATCAAGTAGGATTGCATAGTTAGCACTGCACACCCAAGAAGTAACAGAGCTGAAGAAGCTTCTTGAATGAGAAGCAAAACGTCTTCAAAGAAAAAACGAAGTCCAGTTGCCTCTTGAAAAAGCACCTTTGGGACCACCATGGCATGGATGACTTGAGAATCTCAATAGACTCTTTGCCCTAAAATTCCTTTAAGAAGCAGATGAATAACCTATGGCCCCAAAGAAGTCTTCTACCATTCTTAAAGAATGATTGCTGAAAACAGATATCTCAGATTCTTGTATCTTTTAGGTCAGAAACATACACAAGTTGTCATATAAGTTCTAAAATAAGCATAAGTATCAGAAACTGTCCTGAACATCCTTACATTTCCTCTCCCACTGATATGTACTGTGTGATGTGATCCTAAACACTTTAAACCCGAGAAATAAATGCAACATAAATGTTGCTGATTTTTAAATATAGAGTGACAGCAAGTCATTTTATTTATTTGTGATTTCTTTTATGTGAAGCTAGGCAATTAACTATCAATTGTAAAAAAATTGAAAAGCAATATGGGAGCATAAGAAATACATTGTTTACATAAAGATTCAAGAGGGAGATTGCTAAGCATCTTTGAAGAGATTTCACAATTAATGCAGAAATTGTTGTAGAAGTTGGCACTTCTGACACTGATCTTAATTTAAAAAAACTATCAGAAGAAGCCAATAGAAACTAAGCTAGACTGGTAATTAATTACTAATGTCTTTAAAAGTTATTAATAGTATTTAAAATGAAGCCTTGGAACTAAAACAGCCAATAATTGAATAGATAAAACTGCAGATCATTCTGTTAGGAAAAGTTGCTCTTGTGTACTGTATTTGCCATGCAAGGTTTTTTTTCTAAAATTTTGAAATGTGTTTGTTATGTTATGCTTGGAAATCCTGTTAAGAGATCTTTCCTTAGTTTATTTAGATTTTGTGATTATGATAGTAAATAATGTAAACTAGTATGCTCTGCATACTGTAAGTCAAGACTGACTTGATTACGGTCATCTAATAAGTTCATAAAGATCTGAAAAGGACTGATTTTCAAATCGATAACGCCTCTGCCATTATTAAGTTTGCATGCAAATCCCCCCCAAAATAAAACCGTATTTTGAGTTCCAGAAAGTAATTTCTGACAATTGAATGCTAAAGACGGTCTACCAGTTAGGATGTACTTTCTCTAGAGTACATGTCAGATTTTTCCTTTTATTTTTTGTGGGAAATCTTTTCTTTTAACTGGTAATAATTAATAGTGAAAACAGACAAGAGAAGTCAAAGGTTCTTTGCAATTATTCCCTTGATAGAAATTAATAGTATCTTTCTGTATATGAAGTACAATCTGAACTGGGCAATTTGTTTCAGAAAGGGCAGTGGTCTTATTACATCCATTAATTTGCCTTGAGTTTTCTGTTTAGCAACAAAGGGTTTTTTCTGGTATTTGTGAGTATATTAATAGAGTTGAATTTGGCATTCGTTTCTTCTTATGAAAATACTAGTATCTGTAATGAACATTTATTCCCCATAATTCTGTGTATTGTCATATAAAAGTGTTTGAAGCCTTGATGCTGAATGCTGGAATGTTGGAATGTGCTGAAGGTTGGAAACTATCTTGTAATTTATCTGTCAACATGAGGACATCATTGTGCTTGTAAATATTGTGGACTTGTTTTGCTGAATGGATGTGCTTTGTCAGAATGCTGTTTATCAATGTACTGTTTATCAATCTCATTCGTTCTTGCTGGTCCATTTTGTGTTTCAGTATTGGCATTTAAAGGTATCTTTTTAAGAGTTCTGACATATATTCATATCTATATATATTTTTGTTCATTTTGTACAGAACTTTGAAACAGCTGTACAAGAGAATATCACTGTTAATGGGCAGCCGTGGCAGGAGTCATCAGATCTTCAAAATGGTATATTAATTTAAAAGTATCTTTAGAATTAATATGCAAGGTCTTGACTAATACTGTTGGAAAATTTTATTCATAAGAAATTATAGGTGGTCCTCGACTTACAACAGGACATTCAGTGACCATTAAAAGTTACAACAGCACTGAAAAATGTGACTTATTGACCAGCAAAGTCAATGGGGAAGCCAGATTTACTTAACTACTGTGTTATTAATTTTCAACTGCAGTGATTCACTTAACAAATATTTCACTTAACAACAACAATGTTGGGTTCAGTTGTGGTCGAAAATTGAGGAGTACCCGTATTTTATTGTGAACAGAATTACTCAGTCCCTGTTGTAATAGAATTCCTTGCAATGTTAGTCTGGTTTAAAAATATTAGGTATAGATACAGTATGGTGAAGAGACTTAACATAATAGATCATATACTTTATATGCAAACATTTTCTGTTCTTTTCCTGTCGTCTCAGATTAAAGGGTCTGCTACTGCCATCTGTTGGCTTGTTATAATTTGCGGATGACAGTTTATAATTATATAAGACGCTACTTTAAAATGATGTGAATTAATAACAGAACGTTTGTAGAAAAGTTGTACTATATTTCTTTTCAATTTCATTGCAATTGAATTATTGACTTTTTTTAAAATTTGCTATTTTATTTTAAGTAGCAGTGGTGAATTCTGCAGCTCCAGTTTGGTATCATGGTTAAAGCCCTAGTAATAAGCAGGCATATACAATAAGGATGAAGGCTATTNGGCATATAAAGGCGAATTAAAAAAAGTATAAGGCTAAAAACTAAGAGATAATGAATTCTAATCCTGTCTTAGACCAAAGACAGCTGGGTGA
The DNA here is from genome assembly GCA_000516915.1 of Ophiophagus hannah. Classification (NCBI taxonomy): domain Eukaryota; kingdom Metazoa; phylum Chordata; class Lepidosauria; order Squamata; family Elapidae; genus Ophiophagus; species Ophiophagus hannah. The sequence goes on along the minus strand of AZIM01000548.1, from coordinate 15,083 downwards.
CCTAGGGCCAGTCATACTCTCTTCAGCCCTAGTAAAGAAGCAGTGGCAAACCACTTTGAAATCTTGCCAAGAAAATTGTAAGGACTTGTCCAGACAGTTGCTGGGAGTAAACACTGGCTCAAAGGCACCAAAAATAGAAATTCTTATCAGACTACTAGATGGCAGCAAACCAGTACACCATTCTATATTTAATAGCTGTCTAGATTTTGCAACCCACAACTGGTATCCATACTCTAGAACAATTATGCTTATAATTTAAAACCACTTTGTGGAACTGAAGGGTATTTGGAATTCCTGATGTGAACATATTTTTATGAAACTGAATACTTAGGTATTTGAACTTTTGGAGGAGTCCAGATTTCAAGGTACTAAGCAAGCCTAAATAATTAGTGTCCATATGTGTTTAAATTTTAAATGCCTCATATAGAAAGATGGATGAATGATGTTGGTTATTTTTTGAGTTTTGGATAAACTTCTTTCTCCAGAATTTTTTTAAAGTAACTCATATTTAACCATTGAGGCTTTTCAAAATACTTGGTAACATAGTACCAATATAGGTAATCCTTGAGTTATGCAGGTCATTTAATGACTGTTTAAAGTTACAACAACCTTGAAACCAGTGCTTTATTACCCATAAGACATTTTCACCTGTCGTAAAATGTCTCACCACCCCCTCCTTTAGTCAAGTGATCCTATTTCGGACACTTTGTAACTGGTTCACATTTATGACCAATTGTCAAGCACCCCAAAATATGAACACCATTTGCAACCTTCTCTGCTTGCTTCCCCAGAAAAATCAATGTGGATACTGGCAGAGATGGTTCCAAGCGGAGGGGACAGAGGGGAGTTTAAGTCTTCCATAGGCAGCAGGAACAGAGTGAGATACTGAAGATTTCAGCACCATAGCCCACCAAAGCATTCCCCCAGTGAGGGGAGCTGAAATCCTTCAGCTGGCTGCAGGAACATTTGAGAGCCAAAGGGTTACCTACTGATGGATTTTATCTGCCAGAAGGCACACCTTAATGACCTAGATTAATAACTGCAAGTGGAAATGCAGGAATTGCAGTCATTGAATAGAGCAATCACATGGACATTTCACTTAATGACTGCTTTGCTCAATGACTGAGATTCCATTACAAATTGTGGTCATTAACTGAGGACTACTTATAGCTGTATTTTTATTTTTACTTGGAGAAGAGTTCCAGTCAGTTTTTTGCACATGATTCTTTGTTTCTTTTTCAGTTAAAATGATTTATGTCAAGAAACTAGTCTGTTTCCAGGCAATAATTTCTAAGCAAAATTTTATTAGACAGTTAATTCTTACAGTTTTGATGCAGTAAATCATCAGTTGGTTTGCTTTTGTGTTGGTTTGCTTTTTATGGGTTTATCATACAGTTTGTCATTTAACATAAATTCAGATTTGTTTCAAAATTTTAATTTTAATAATGAATAAAAAATTTACTGTAATAAATCTTTTCCGTTCCCTTTATACTTTCATGTATACCTGGTCAAGATGATGGTATATGTATCTTTTTCTATGCCAATTGAAGTTAAAAATAAATCCACATACTATACTTTTCAAATATTAAACATTTCTATTTTTGTTGTAAAATAGACACAGACATTAAACTCCTTGAAGACCAGCTTGATGAATTGACTGTGGAAGTGTCTTCCAAGCGTAATCAGTATCCTAGAAAAATGCAAATAAACGTTGTTAAAGGCATTAAAATGCAACAAAAATTGTTGGTGAGTAATNAATATTTACTTTGAGAGAATCAGATAATGATTTACTTACTGCAGTAGCAGATGTCTGTGAATATCAGATTATAGTGTAAGAGCCTAGTTTAATAAGTTACTATGGTGAGGTAATGTTTTGATCCAAGGCTCTTCAAACTTGGCAAGTTTAAGACTTCTGGACTTCAACTCCCAGAATTCCTGAGCTAATATGACTGAAGGAGGAATTCTGGGAGTTGAAGTCCACAAGTCTTAAAGCTGTCTAGTTTGAAGACCCNTTAAAGCTGTCTAGTTTGAAGACCCCTGTTTTGATCTCTAAGATCTATTATAAATTACTGTGGTGCAGGGAAATACATATGCCTACTTAAAGCTTTAAAAAATGTTTATTGGAGGGAGGTTCAGGATAGACACATAACAGCCAGTACTTATTTTATTGCGGACATCGTTAGTTTTATATAGTCATCCCTTTTAATACATGACTCTGGGTTCTATATGGGGTATGTGTGTGTGTGTGCGCGCGCACATATATGCATATACATACATATATACATACACACACACACACTATATCACAAAATTAATAGCCAAGATAACCACAACCATCCATAACATAAAATGCACCATGTTTTCAGACCCTTGCAAAAAGTCAGTAGATTGGGAGAGGTGAGGTTCCACATGCAGGAGCCATGGAGACAGGTTTTTCCTTCTTAGCTCTCCCAGACAATGCCAGGACCAAAGTGTGTTCCTCCTGCCAGACCTGATGGAATAAGTAGTCGTAATTAGAGAGAGAGGCAGTCCGAGATAACCCTTGAATTACACCCAGAAGCAAACTGGCAACTAACACAACCCACAGGGAGAAGTGTAACATAGCCCAATCAAGGGTTGCAAATAAGTCTTACAAAGACATATGTTGTATCCCGATGTAGAAAGTATCACAGTAATCCATACGAAAGATAACCAAGGCATGAGTGATTGTAAGCAGGACATGATTTCTATGCTAATAAAGTAGTGTGTTTTCGTGTTATGTAAGTGAAAATATTTACAAAATCAGTATGTACATAAGATGATACAATAATAAATCTTAACCAGTTAACTTTCCTTCCTCTCAAGTTTTTTTCTTTCACTATTCATTTGTACTCTATTATGGCTTTTTCTTCCCCTCTTTATCTCAATTACTGGAATGTCAGTGAGTTCTCCCAGCTGTTTCTAACAAACAAAGGCATTAATTCACATAGTTCCACTGTTTTGCTACTGAATCTCCAAACACATCACAATATGTTCTCCTGGTCTTTCCATACTCTTTCAAGTCAGTCCAACATTTTCTTCCTGATCTTACTTCTTGTCCCAGAACTACTTGGCAGGCTCTACTCCATTGAATGTTAACCAAGGGACTAGTAATTGTTATTTTTTTTTAAAAAAAAATTTTTTAAAGCTTTCTTCTGCTTCTTATTGCTTTTTTTATAATCTGTAGGTAGGACATATACATGCCATTGTATAGGTGCCTTCTAGCATTTTCCCCATTCTGCCTATGTGCTGTTTGTTTTGGGGCAAGTACACATTCTAGTTTTGTCTGACTGGCTTTCTGAGGGCATTAAGTTGCATATTTGAGAACACCTGCTTTGCTGGTTTTTCTTAAATATATTTTTATTTTGTTTCAAACAAGATTAAAATACAAAATACAGAACTCCAATAAAAAGGTTGTGAGTAAAAGGAAAATATCTGTAAAACATTTTCAGGAAACCAGTAAGACAGGAGAAGTGGCCATTCGCTTATTTACAATCACTGATACATTTTTTAATAAAAGTCTGAATTTTTTAAAATAAGAAATCTACCTTATGCTAAGTCTTGCAGCAGGGGGCACTGTTTTATTAGTCATCCAAATTGCTGTAAAGTTAGATAATACTGAAATTTGATTATTCAGATTAGAATATAAAATAGATTGTAATAACAGCATTTAACTCATCTAGGTAGTTCTCCCTTACTAGCAGTAATTGGGAGTGGGAACTCTTATCACTAAACAGTGTAATTGTAACTTATGACAGCAGTCCCAGTCGCCACTGTTAGGAGAATCCTAAATGGTCACACAGCATCCTGTAGTCATGATTGCCATTTACAACCTCCTGTCAGCTTCCCTGTTGATTCCATTTGTCAAAAGCCAGCAGTGGAAGTCATAAATGGCAATCATGTGACTGTGGAACTCTGCAATATCATAATTGTGAGCCAGTTGCCAAGCTTGCTACCCATTATTGTGGGTACACTGCAGTGGTCACAACTACGAAGACCTGCCATAAGTGCCCCATGTTCAGTACCATAACTTCAGAAGGTCGTTAAAAGATTAGAATACAGAATAACAGGGTTGGAAGGGACTTGGAGGTCTTCTAGTCCAACCCCCTGCTTAAGCAGGAAACCCTATACAAGACTGCCTGTATGCGATGAGATAGCAAAACCTGCTTTTGCTAAATTTACAAATCAAATAATAGCTGGTTTTACAGAGAGGTATTACATATACGTATTTGGATAAGAATGTTCATTTGCTTAAGATTCAAACGTTTTAACCACAAATTAAGTCACATTTTAGAAGTTATAATGTGAACAAAGGAAATGTTTTAAATGCATTTGTTTGTCTGTTTAGGGCTATCAACCTTTGGTGAACTGTCAAGACATAAAAGTGGAACCTTCTCAAGGTAATTTTCTGAAATGACGTGCTTCATTTCTTTTCATAGAATATGGCAATGTATGTTTTAAACACTCCATAAGTCTCTGATCTTTTCTTGAATGGACCTCTTTCATCACCAAAACCAAAACCAGATACCTTATAACTTAGCTTATTCATATGCATAAGCTTTTGTGGACTAGACAGCATGCCAGTAGTTAAAGGAAAGAGTATTATTTGGCAGGTACATAAAAGTGCTGAGTAATAAGGAGAAAGAGGAAGGAAGGAAGGAAAGGAAGGAAGGAAAAAAGAAAGGAAAAGGAGACAAGACATAATCTGGCAATACGTGGGAACATTTTATGCTTCTGATGTGAATTCAAGTGAAAAAAAAAGCATAATGTACAAAGTCTCTAAGACAGCCTTTTCCAACCTTTTTTTCCTGGAAAAACCCTTGAAAGTTCAGGTCTCAGGGAACTCCTACATAAGAATGGTGAAAGTACAAAACTTCATAATAAAATTCACTTTTAGCCTACACAGTCCACAATTTGCAATGTTTAAAGAACAGCAAAGTGGTGGGCTGGCAGCTAAGTTGGAGTGTGTAAAAAACCCCAATCACTGAGCACTAGCATGGTGTGTGCAAAGTTTAAACAGTGATGCTTATTTTTTTCAGTCATGCTTTCAAAACTCTGACTGTAAAAAAAATACTTAAGATTAAAAAAGCTTATGATTTTGGGTCCAATGCTTTGCAGGAAAAAAATAATGCCATATAAAGTCTATGGTTTAAATTCTATCACCTTCCAAGCCATAGTGTTTAGACCAGTGTTGGGCAATTAATTTTCCCACATGAGAAACTGAGACAATAGGCTGAACTTAATTCTGTTCAGTATTAATTTTATTGCTTTATAAAAAGCAATAAATTATATCATTTTATTAGATGCTGCTGTTAAGAATACATGTTATGATAAGGCTATGAAAATGTGGAGTAGGTCAAATATAGCAGTAAAAATAGTAAAAACACCAATCATATCACTATTTCATTTTATTTTTAGCATAACATATGAATTGCTAATCACACACTTACTAAAGCAAATATGGCATTTTACTATCAAATTTAACTTGGCTTCGGGTAGCATTTCTTCTAACTTGAAAACATTGCTATGGTAATTTATTTGCAATGAAGAATTATTGCATACAAATTTGTGCCACAAGTTCTACACGCTGGTTGGATTATAAAGTAAAACTATCTGATCAATCACAATTAAAAGAAAATCTAAAGTGGAAATAATGTTTAGGAAAACGTTGTGCAACTACATGGTGAATGAACTTACTTGCACAATCTGGAATTTGCATCTATCCCTGTGCAGTAACTACAGTCACCAGAAACGAAAGATAGAATTATAGGCTTTCATTTCCTTATTTCATTTCCCATGTTTTGGAAGCAGTGTAAAGATCTAGTTTTAAAAATACTTATCTGATGTACAAACCTGTAATATTCTACCAGGGCAAACATATTTATAAGGATTGCTGGGATAGATTTATTGGAGTAATCTAGTTTCTTTTCAAATGAGGTTAACTGACCTTGGGAAAACCCGCAAGCAGTTGTTTTGTAATCATTTTACAATACATAGTATGGTGTAACCCTTCCCATTATTCCTATTTTACAGATGGAATGCAGAAGTGAAGGGCAATAACTTGTCCAAGTTCAGTCAAATTGACCATAAGTCATCCAGAAAGAATTTGTTATAATACTTTCAGTTTTCATTGAGTTTTAGAAAGTTCAAGAGGACAGTTCTCAGCTCAATGAGTTTCTAATATAAAAGGTAGCAAATGTAAAGAGAGTGAAGATTTTTATTTTTATATTTGAACTCCTTTTTTAATGGTGCCTCTGATTCAGTGCTGACTTCTGGCAAATACCTGGACAAGTCTCTATGCAATCTTTTGGAAGTGGTTTCCCATTTTCTTCCGCCTAGGGCTGAGAAAGAGTGGCTGGCTCATGGTCACCCAGCTGGCTTACAATTACTTACAGTTGGTTATAGTAGGAAAATAGAAATTAGACTTAGGAAAGAGATTCAAAGAGCAAAAGCTGGAACATTACACAGATGCTTGGGAAAGCAAATCAGGAAACAAGAACAGTGAAGATATATGGGAAAACACCACCCCTAGGTTCATTAAGGCTAGCAGGCAAAGAACAGCATGGTCCTAGAGGCTTTCTATTATATTTGTTTCTAGCTTTAACTTTTTTTCATTAGGTACATTTTAATTGTACCTGCAAAAAGCAGTACTAACATGCCACTATTTGCAAAATTTTGCTTTTGCTGATATTGGCTGGGGGGGGTGTTGCTGTATAGTCACCAACAAAGTTTAAAGGGTTCAAAGTGAACATTTGGTGTGGCCATAGAGTTATTTATCTGTATATTTATTTTGAATAATTGATATGGCTACTTATCTCACAGCAGTGAGTTTTTTCAGCTTAATGAAAATTTTGAATTCAAAATTTGAAACCAACGCACACCCCCCAATATGCAGCCAAATTGCAATTCTGTAGTGAGGGTCTTCCTGCAAAATAAACAAGATACCGTTCCATAGAAGGAAGAAACAAGTATAGCTGATGAAGAAAATTGCATGGGAGGGGGCAGTTTGGAGGTTGTGGATTGTGCCTTTGACTCCTGGTGGCTGTCTAAACTAGCCCATACAGTTTTCTTGGCAAGATTTCAGAAATGATTTGCCATTGCCTTCCTAGGGCCGAGCATTGCTCAAGAAACACTGCTTGGATGTGTACTCATTTGTTTTTATCTGAAAAGTGATTTCCTAAATTTTTTGAGTTGAGAAAGGTTACTTGTGAGTCAAAGCAGATTTTGTGAATTTGTATTTTGCTTAACATGTAGATTTGTCCTTGGAAAGTCTNTCCCTCTTCCTGGAAACTTATATTGTGAAGTTTTTAGAAGATGTGTTGACCTATACCCATAATTGTGAACCTATGGCAGGTGTGCCAGAGATGGCACGTAGAGCCCTCTCTCTGGGCACACGAGTTGTTATCCCAGCTCAGCTCTGCTGCGCATGCGCATGCGCCTCCCATCAGCCAGCTGGTCTTTGGGTCTCTGCTGCGCATGCGTGGGGGAGTGGCCTACACGGGAGTCACATACACATGTGGGGGAGAACACGCGGGTGTTCCATGTGCATGTGCAGGGGGTGGGGTGCATACACAGGAGTCACGCACAGGTACGCGAGGCAAATGCACAGGAGATCGCAGGGGGTCAGGTGCACATGCACGGGGGAGTCGGTGNNGAGATCGCAGGGGGTCGGGTGCACATGCACGGGGGAGTCGGTGCGTGTGCAGGGTTGTGCATGTGCAGGGTGTACGGGTGTTGCATTTTGGGGATGCAAGGTGCCAAAAAGGTTAGCCATCACTGACTATACACTCCTCTAGCTCATATGTTTACTGCATATTGTAGCAGTATAGAAGTAGACAATTTCGTATGGGTGATTTTTAAGAAATATTAAGAGAAAGCTTGAAGGTTCACTGTAGCCTCAAACCCTGTATGTAATTGCATTAAAAAACTAATTTTATATAATGCTTTGCAGATATAATTTTGGCATACAGGTAATCCTTGACTTACCACAGTTCATTTAGTGACCGTTCAAAGAACACTGGAAAAAGTGACTTGTGGCCATTTTTCACACTTACAACCATTGCAGCATCTCCATGATCACATGATTTACATTTGGATGCTTGACAATTGGTTCATATTTATGACGGTTCCAGTGTCCCAGTATCATGTGACCATCTCTTGCGACCTTCTAAGAAGCAAAATCAATGGGGAAGCAAGATTCATTTAATAACTGCTATAACTGCAGTGATTCACTTAAATGTGGCAGAAAAGTCATAAAATGGGACAAAACTCACGTAACAAATTTCTCATTTAGCAACATAAATTCTGGGCTCAATTGTTGGAAGTCGAGGACTTACCTGTACTTATATCATCTCTTCTAACAGAGATTATAATTACAACTACTATTTACTGTTCTTCATTACTGATGTGGATTTGATATACTGTATAGAATGCAACACAGTATTTTCCAGATATATTAATCTAGGGTTTATGCAGTTTTGGATTAAATACGGTAGTTCTAGGAATTTCCCTCTCAGAATTCTGATGATTAGGGTTCAAGAGCTGCAAGAAGAAAAGACTTGTCTGTTGAATTACTGGAAATCAGCATTTATGACATTAGATACAATAGCGATGAAAAATTTGTGGAAGAATAGGAGATAAATAGTTTACAGCAGTATAAATATATACGTGTAACAGTTTAATTTCAGAAGTTTCTGTCATAAAATCTGTTTTAAAATAAATATTAGGCTAAAATGGGAAATTAACAACAACTTTTTGCTTTTTGCTCCTTTGTATAGCTTTGTTTTAAAATACTATGAAATTGCAATCCACAAGAGCTTTTATTTATCCAGCAGCACATATTAGAAGTTTTAGAAATTTGTGGGAGAAGCTGGCTGGTTAGGGACTGTGAAATCCTGGAAGACAATGTTTATTTACAAGTCTGCTGTTATTTTTCTGTTTGTTTTACGGTGTAATTATTCATTTCTTCCAAGGAGTTCTGATTAGTTTATTTAGCTATTTTTCTGTCATCCCTTTGCAACACCGTATGGTTTAGGGCCCTCTGGAGCTCCATTTTTACTGGCAGGAGGCTGTTGAAGCCGAAAATGGAGCTCAGGAGCCCANACAAGTGACATTGAGCTGGCCGTGCCCACCCTAGCGATGCCCACCCCGATCCCTGAGGTCAAATACAACCCTGATGCAGCCCTCAATGAAATCAAGTTGGACATCCCTGTACTATATCATCTGAGTAGTTATGTATATGATAGGAAAAGGGTTTATTGTTAATTTTCTATGTTTCAGAAGTGATTGTATATTTAACTCATTGAATGTCGCAGTATATAATTGCTTATCAAAAATAAATTGATATTAAATTGCAGAATGAAGTAGCATGGTCAACAAAACATTTGTACTTTTTTAAATTTTGGAGCTTTTCTTTTTAGAAGTTGAATAAAATAGCGTCTTTGGAATAGTAGATTGCCCATGATACTGTCTCAATATCATTCCTCCCTCTCTCTCTCTCTTTTCATTTCATTTCATTTCATTT
>AZIM01000547.1:149625-160995 GCA_000516915.1 Ophiophagus hannah | reverse complement strand
CCAGGAGCCGGAGCCGCCGGCTGGGTGGTCAGCGCCACAGTTACAGACACGGTGGCGGCCTCGCTGAGCTCTAGGCTTGTCTCGGCGGCCTTCAGCAGGTCGGCTGCAAGAAAGAGAGAGAGGGGAGGAGGAGGAGGAGGAGGTAAACTTAAGTGTGTGGCTGCTCCTCTTGCTTGCCCGAGAACGAAAGAAAAAGGCCCGAGGAGAGGAAAGAAGAAGCCTTGTTCAAGGAGACCCCGCCCCCCAAGACTCTTCGAAAGGAGAAGAGGGGGGAAAAACCGCACCCGGGTGACGCTGCAGCCTCACCTTCTCGTTGCGTTGCTATCGGCGCGGCCATTTTCTGAGCCTTCACCTTTACTCCGGTTTGAATGGCCGCCTTCACGGAGCATCATGGGAATATCGCCCGGACGTCATTAGAGCGCGGGCCGAGTCTCCCGGCGCCATCTTTGTCTCGGGTAAGTTGAGCGCCGTTTTGCCTTGTATGGGCTAAAAATTCAGGGGTCTCCAATCTTGGCAAATTTAAGACTTTGTGGACTTCAACTCCCAGAATTCCTCAGCCAGCTTTGAATGGCCGCCTTCACGGAGCATCATGGGAATATCGTCCATTCATCATTAGAGCGCAGGCCGAGTCTCCCTGCGCCATCTTTATCTCGGGTAAGTTGAGCGTTGGGCGTAAGGGCTAGATCAGGGGTCTCCGATCTTGGTAACTTTAAGATTTTGGACTGCAACTCCCAGAATTCCGGGAGTTGAAGTCCACAAGTCTTAAAATTGCCAAGGTTGGAGATCCCTGAGCTAGGTTGTATGATTCCACGGCTTTTTCTGAAATGGTCAAGCTGGCCAGACTCATTCGTCCGCCTTCTCTTGATGTTCTCTTTATGGTATGATTAAAATATAGATGCTACGCGGGGAATCCAACACTGGTCTAAGGGCAGCTATTTGTATGATCCTTAGAAAAACTGTCTTGATTGTCCCCGCCCCCAAACAAACTTTTAAACTTTGGCGGTGGCTCAAAAGCGGGACTTAGTGGAGGAAACGCGTTTGCCTTTGTTGCTAAGTTTAGATCTTCAAATATCTGCCGAAAGTAAGATGACCTGATTTTCCCCGTTTCCAGGAAAACAAAAAGCAAATTTGCCTCCATTGTATGTCCCCACTTAACTTAAATCTCCCCGTTTTAAACGATACAAATGAAAGTTAATAATCGTAGATATACGCAGGATCTCCTGTATTAACTTTTTAACAGCTACCTGAGACCATTGCGTGTAATAAATATTTTGAGAGGTATAACCGTTATTTATTACTTTAAAATATATTGGGATAGGTGAATCTTGGGGCATTCTTCCCATCACTTCATTATGATGACAAAGTTCCTTGAACAAGTTCTGAGAAAAAAGTTGAATTTTATAAAGCATTGTGCATTTTTAAAAGGATGGTGTGATTGCAGCTGAAAACCCAGGTAGCAGTTGAACTTGAGTTGCACTGGCAATCTATGAGTAATGCTTTCAGTATTTCTACATCATTTTCATAATATTTTCATGCAGTGTTTGTATATAGTCAGCTGAATCTGATGCAACGTATTTCCTATAAGGGGCAATTCATTCCAACTGATGCAACATGTTGCCAATACCCAACAGCAATCTCATATCGAGGGTGTTACATGAGGCTGTTGACTATATTTGTAAATAAAATAGTCCATTAACTGTGAAGTGGGAGAAGCATCTATTCACCACATGAAAGAATAATTCAGCTGCTTTTGTAACTAAACTACTACTAGGCTAAAACATATGTGCTTTTGATTTAAACTGGGGAATTAAATATGTGATCTTTATAGATATTAATTTGTTACTGAAATTATATTACTGTACACAAATGTACAAATATGCTGTTGTGCTGTTTATAATGTATTACTGCTAGCTATCAAGGCAATCGAAACACATCATATGGCACAGTCACATATTTCAATAAAAAGGAACATAGGGGTAAAATACAGAACAAAGACTATACTATGAAAAACATTATTCCACTGGAAATTGTATTGGAAAAATTAAGGGTTTTTTCTTGCTATTTAAATTATGTGAAATTACATGTTTTTTGAAAGTGATGGTTGGAGATACAATAAGAATCAGTTAAACAAAATGATAGATAAAACTAGTCATTTGAAATAAGTGTGATAACTGACCCTGTCTAATAATTCAACATATATAGTTGATGTAAATTGTGAATTTACAGGTATGTTTATGCCTGCAATTTAAAATATAGTACCATATTCTATCTTTCTCGTGAAAATTAGTATTTAAAAAAAATTGAATTCAGGATTAGAATTCAGATGCAGGAAACAAATCTTGCATTTTTAGCGTACAACATAAAACATCGTGTTTAATTTAAATTGTGGCCTAATTCTGTCTGGAAAATGGCTTTATTATAATAAATCGCACATTTCTTAGGGCTCCAAAGTTGAATGATATCTTAGGATTTTGCTCCTGCTGTAAAGCATACAACAGTAAAAGCTGAAGCAGACGTAAGTATTTTATTGGGATGTTTTTATTCGAGGCGCTACCAAAAAAAATCCTAAAATTAATTTCATCGCCCCCGAGATTGCTTGATGTTGCAGTCCTGCGTTCTGTTCAGAGAACTGAAATAATTGGAAGCAAAACAAAAAACGGGAGCCTGATGGCACGGAAGCTTATGCCTTTTAATGCAATTTGCAATGCTACCAGGCTCCCCCGTTGTTTGGCTAGCACAAACTAACTCGGCTCTCGTGCAAAATGATCAGAGAAGGCTCTGGCACCAGTCCCATTCGCCTCCGCGTTTGTCCGAAAAGCGCTGCGTTCCACGGGAAAGAGGACGCTGGAAGTTGTAGTCCAATTGTGTTGCCGCTGGGGCCCTGTTTCCCGTGGTACCCTGCGCTTCTTTTCTGACGCCAAGCGCCAGAGTGGAGGGTAGCCGTCAAAAGCCCAGTCCCGGGCTGAGAGGCATCCGCAGCCGCGGACGTCCTGCCGGCTGGCCCCAGGATGGACTCGCGNGCCCGTGGGGGGCGGCAACGGGGGTGCCCTGCGAGGCCGCGGCGGCGGAGGCAGCGCAAGTTCTTCCAAGGGGAGGAAGAAGAACGGGAGATACCGAGGTGGCAAGGCCAACAACCCGCCCTACCTTCCTCCGGAGGTGAGCGAGAGACCCTGCTGAGCCCGAGGTTGGGTCGGCAGGAGCTTTTTCGAGCACGAAGCGGAGGGCGCCCGTCTTCCAAGGTTCTGCCTGGGACGAAGATGCTGGTAGTTGGAAGTCAATGGGACTGGAGCTGCCAGCGTTAAAGGGGATTGCTGGCAAAATAAAGAGCTGATTCGTGTTTTAGAGGAAGAATCGACGTATCCCAAGAGGGCAGCCTCTTGTGGGGGTGTAAAAAGTGCTGTTGTGGTTAACGCACCGCCGAGTTTCGTTTTTGGTCTTTTCACACCCCCTCTTCGATTCAGTTCGGGGTCCTTTGACTGATGTGGATTAGAACTCTTCCCTCTTGACAGCTCCGCCGTCGGCCTTGCTCTCTCTAGTCTAGTAAACATCGCAGGCACTTTGAGCTTGGCTTCGCTTTGAGGGAGAATAATAAGTTTTGGGACCAGGGAAGGCAAAAGTGGTTTCAGTTTTTGTTTCCTTCTTTCTCCTTTTGCTGATGCTGATTCACTAAAATTGCATTTAAATTACATTTGTGCTTGTTTCTGGATATGTAGCCAGCCAATTAAATATGGAAGGAAGCTTCGAAATTGAGGTTCTAACATAATTTCAGTTGAGATTACTGGCATGTATATTTGTAAATCTTTGGCTCTGAACAGTGAGCTCTTTTCTAGATAGTGGGAGTGGCAAGGGTTAGTTCCTTATCCTAGTTTTCTAGCCCATCCTCAAAACCAGCCTTCTGTTAATGGCAAAGACAGGTGTAGCTGATACCAAACTACATGGTTCAATAGACTGATTCACTAGAAAACAATGCATAGATACCTCTATACATCTACAGACTATAATAAATTATAGTAATCAATATGGAGAAGATTTTATGAATTTATATAAGATTTGGGCATATGTGGATATGAATGTCTAGAAAAGTTATAAGTTGTATGTTTCCCTGCAATCTAAGATTGTATGATCTACAGACAAATTTAAGATCTCAGAATATGTTTCTGAGTGAGATAAAAAGTGCTGGTATTACTTCTTTCATTGAGATAATTTGAAGTTATTCACCTATGGTTTTCCTTGATGCATTTGGTGGCAAATTGGGGCTATCAAATTGAACAGATGACCTTTCCCAGGTTTTAAAGATCTTTAAACCCACATACTTTGAACAGGGTCTTAAATGAGGAAGCTTTTAATTTTTAAATTTAAGTAGCCTTTTTAAAAATACTTTACCACAAATATTTGGCTTGCTTTGATCATATAAAAAGTCAAATTAGCAAACTAGGCATTAGTATATGAAAGTAGAAAATGGAATTTAATGAAAGGCTGAAAAAAGTTCATATAATCACAAATCCAACATAATCCCAGGCCCATGCTGCTAAGCCTGCTTTTTGTTATTTATATACTGTGGATGTGGATGTGCAGTATGATTTTTTTATAGCCAGCAATTATGCCAGTATTATACTTTCGATGTGATCTAAGACATGAAAATAACTACTTTTATTCAAATTTTTGCTTCATATTTTACAACACTGAGTTCTTCCAAGTACCAAGATAAGAATTATTCTTTATACTGTCCCTGAATTTTCAGTGTTACAGTACTATTTTTTTGTCCTCAGTTAACAGCATGAAGTATTGCTGGGCATGTCCAAACCTGTTTCTCCTTCCTCACTTCCGCAGCAACCCAGTGGATAATTAGTGTTCCTTCAACACTGCTAATTTGTATTGTAGGCATAATTTCTTTCATGAATTTGGATATGTGTGTTTATATACATTGCAGAATAATGCTATATTAATAAACCTGTGTGGTGTAAATAAATTATTTAGTCTAATCTCCAAAGTTGGGGTGTCTAATTGCAGAATATTCTTTGCTAAGTATTTCCCGTCACCAGCCCTTTTACACCATAGTTAGGCTTTGAGCTTGAAAAGAGTACACTACATGGAAAGAACTTTAGATATAGGAAGGAAAGTTTGCTAAAGAGAGAATGATGTTGGATCTAAAATGGTTAATTGTTTTAGGAAGAAATTAAACTTGAGTAGATACATTTTACGTTATTGTTAATCTGATTTATAATGCTTCCCTTTGAATTCCTAGGTATTAAAAGCTCCCTCTCCTAATTCAAGGCCAGCAGGATATGAAGCAAAGTCACATACCTGTTTTTAGAGAAAGATTATAGACTTTCTTACTATAAGTTTTATGAGTAATTTAAGTGCTCACTATTACAACCAGATAGAAATATTTTATGCAAAAATACTGGCATAACTTGTTAAGATTAGAAGAACTATTGTTCCTCAGATCTGCCATGACATAGTTCACACTGACTGTTTTTCACTTAACATTATGCTCAGGTCATGAGGAACATTAGTTATTTGCTAGAGTTGTTGGACAATGTATAACAGAACACCTTTGGGACGGGAGCCAAATAAAGTATGTTAGTGCAAAAATTTGATTAGTGATGAACGAAGTGTAGAATTGTTCATCTCTCATCAGTTCTCCAATTTTCCTGTTTATGATATTCTTCAGTAATATTTAATAACACATCAATTACCAATCCAGACACAAACAAATTAGTTTTATTTATTTAGTTGCCCATCTGAAATGCATGAATTCTGGGCAGTTTACAACAAATAAAAGGAATACAAAAAGCAAAATACATTAAAACATAAAATTCATAAAACAATATAAAAAACCAAATAACATAATTTACAGACAAGATATAAAAACCAATATTCAACAAAACCAATGTACAAGCTGTACTCCATGTCAATTACGGTATTTAGTAATAGCACTTAGACTTACATACCGCTTTACAGTACTTTACAGCCCTCTAAGCAATTTACAGAGTCAGCATATTGCCCCCAACAATCTGGGTCCTCATTACTCACCTTGGAAGGATGGAAGGCTGACTCAACCTTGAGCCTGGTGAGATCCAATTTGCCAAATTGCAGGCAGCCAGCAAGCAGCAGAAGTTGCCTGCAGTACTGCATTCTAACCACTGCACCACTGTGGCTTTACTTTATTTCTAAAGAAAATGTCTAGTGAATGATACCAGAACAGGAAACCAAAAGGTATTTGAAAGAGATTCATGAAAACAGAGTGAGGGTCAAGAGTCTATTTAAAACTTGTCTGTCGCTTATGAGATGATTTCTGAAGCTTTCTGCATGATTTGACTTATTACAGTTGGTAGAAACATTTTATTAAAATCCTTATTGAATTCTTGTGGCATTTACGTTAGTGCATAACTTGCTTTAGATGCATGTAAAAAAATGGTACTTCGAACAAAATGAATGATACATAATTTTCCTGCCTGGGAGTGGCTATGGGAATTATATTGAGAAACATCAAAGAATGGTTTTCAGTAATGTATGATTTAATCTGTTTTGGAAAAAGTATTTTCTAATAAAGAATGCAACAATATGTGATACTACGGCAGAGTTTGTGAGGTCTTTGAACAATATGTTATATTGGTCATATAGTAATGAATTCATTAGTAAACCAGACATAATGAATAAGTATAAAATATGAATATCTGCTTATAAGTTTTTCTTATATTTTTCTTTTCTTTCTTAGTTTGTATTTTGTATTTCTTTTAAGGTTAAATATTGTCTTGTTAATTATGTTTGAATTGAATAAATACATTCAATGCAACTTCATCATTTGTATAAAGATGAAAGAACCATAAAGTTAAGTGACTTGATTTAACTGCTCTAATTTAAACTAGCCTATCATTGCTCTCTGGCAACTATATTTAGTTGTCAAAAGGGATGGCAGGTTTTGTATATGAAATGTTGAACACCACTTTATCCATTAATGTCAGATCTCTTCTTGTTGTATATAGGCAGAAGATGGGAACATAGAATACAAGGTGAGTCTCTCATAAAGCCATTTAAGAGTTCAAAGCTAAATGATTTTGTAAGTTCCATGTCTAGGAAGAGAGAGAGAGAAAGAAATAACAGAAAAATAAAAATGATTTTTGCCAAAACATTATGTATAGATGTGTTGGCTATTTCATACTTTAATACTGAACCTGGGTATTATTAAATTTATACAAAAACATGTTATTCGATTATTTTAGAGTGCGTTTGAAAAATTGTTAGTCTTGTTGCCACTGAACTTTCTTTGCTTAATGTCATGGGGCTTAACAAATGTTAAAGTATTGTGCAGAAAATACTGAGAAAAAATATTCAGCCCCATCAGACCTCCTTAGATGCTGATTATAATTACTTCTTTCTTTGGACAGCTGAAGTTAGTTAATCCATCTCAGTACCGCTTTGAACACCTAGTAACGCAAATGAAGTGGCGACTACAAGAAGGCCGTGGTGAGGCTGTGTACCAGATTGGTGTAGAGGACAACGGGCTGCTTGTTGGACTGTCTGAAGAAGAAATGCACGCCTCTCTTAAAACGCTACGGCGGATGGCCGAGAAGTATGTGCACCTGTCCTGCTTCTTGGCCAGAGTTAGCCAACGGTGTGCTCTGTTATTTTGCTGTCTTAGGTAGACTTAATATTGGAAATTCAGCTAAAAGCCAACAGAGGAGATGGTTTCAGCAGGAGATTTTTCTCAGAGTACCACCACATGGGTACAGTACCTACTAATTGTTTCAATTGTAAAAAGTTTGTGTGTGGCTATGCATATTTTATTATGTGCCATTACACTCAACTGGGATTGGGCAACCTTTTGATGGGCATAGGCCATATGTCATATTTGGGAGGAGCGGGGAGCTGTAAATGAATGGGGTCACTATAGATATATAGGATGGGCAGAGTTTGGCAGGAAGGTTTGGCAATTTTTTGACAAAGATTGTCTATTGTAGGCAATTTTCTCTGTAGTTTTCATGAGTTTCTCCTATCAAGATGACAGGAAGTTATGTTATCAACAGTCATGACCATGTGTTCTAAGTAGGGAGAGGGTTAGGGCTGGAGTGTCCCCATTCATTCATTTGGGGAGTGGATGCTTGCTCATGTTGGAAAGAGATCCATTCCTGACATGTTTCAGAAATACAATTAGCATTTACCTTAATTAGATTTAGTACAAATGACAGTTATATAGCCTTACTATAGCTGTCATCCCCCCACCCCCAGCTTCAGCCTCATTTAGGTAAAGTTTTATCTCTATATGTCCTGCTGTGGGCAACATGTAATTAGTGGAACATTTGTCATATCTGGTGATCTAGATAAAGCCAAATTATTACAGATCTTACAATGAGTAAGCTCGTTTGACATCTGTGCAAAAATGTTTAAGGGCAATGGTGCCTCCAAAAATTGGCAAAGATGCACATTCATGTGGATAAATATCAGATCATTTGGAAAATACAAACATTTTCCTCAGTATTGTTTAATTGTGAAAGGCTTTTCTGAGCAGCATCATAAGATAACCAGATATTTGTCCTACTGGGGATTGCAGATGATTCACTAACCCCCAACAGTGTTCTGTTTTGCCCTTTGCAGAGTGGGAGCTGACATCACTGTACTTCGAGAAAGAGAAGTGGATTATGACAGTGACATTCCCAGGAAGATAACAGAGGTTCTTGTCCGAAAGGTCCCAGATAACCAACAGGTAAAAATCAACCTGATTTAAACATCGTGAGAGAAAAACTGAAAATATTTCATTCTAGATTGGTATATTTGTCTCAATTTTGAAGAGCTATAATTGATAGGAATGACTTGATAGAAAGTGTTAAACTCAGCTTGAAACTCAGTTTCTTGTGCATATTTTATAAAGCAAAGTAGTAAATTCCAAATGCTTGGGAATTCGTTATTGTAAATACCTCAGAATTATACAAACTTTGTGAAATTTGGTATCCTAATGCATTGATCTGCAAAGTAGTCAAGCCTAACTTGCACTTATCAGTTCATCTTTTGAACAATTTAAAGTAACTCCTCAATTTTCTTTTAAGTTTCTAGATCTGCGGGTGGCTGTGCTTGGAAATGTGGATTCAGGAAAATCAACCTTATTAGGCGTCTTGACGCAAGGAGAACTGGATAATGGGCGAGGCCGGGCGCGACTCAACCTCTTCCGGCACTTGCATGAGATCCAGTCAGGAAGAACATCTAGCATTAGCTTCGAAATTCTTGGTTTCAACAGTAAGGGAGAGGTATGAGTGTTTGTAGACCGAGTTTATCATTTGATACCTCTGGATATGAATTTTTACTTGGGCTTTTATAAGAGCTCTGTTACCTGCATTTTCTGCCTTTTAGGTGGTGAACTATAGTGATTCACGGACAGCTGAAGAAATCTGTGAGAGCTCTTCCAAAATGATTACCTTCATTGATTTAGCCGGTCATCACAAATATTTAAAAACCACCATTTTTGGGCTTACAAGCTATTGTCCAGATTTTGCAATGCTGGTGGTGAGTGCCAATACCGGAATTGGTAAGTGCATGGTCAGAGTTCTCCTTGGGGTTCCAGAAGGGTGGCATTATGCCTATAGTTAGCCAGTGGGCACCAGTAGTTTAAATCAAGATTCATCCACAGTAACAGAAATACTTCCATTGGTTTCAAACCAAGGACATTGAATTATGTGTTTCAGCTGCCCTGAAGTCCTACCTTTTAAATTTGATTTTCTCTTATCTTCTATGTCTTACAGCTGGTACGACACGAGAGCATCTCGGCTTGGCGATGGCCCTTAAGGTGCCTTTCTTCATCGTCATTAGCAAAGTGGACTTGTGCTCAAAGGCCACTGTGGAGCGAACAGTGAAACAGCTGGAGCGGATTCTGAAGCAGCCCGGCTGCAACAAACTTCCATTGCTAGTAACATCTGATGATGATGCAGTTACAGCAGCACAACAGTTTGCACAATCCCCCAAGTACGAATCACGGTTTCATTTGAATGGGAGGGAAGATGATTAGCGAGTATGGGTGCAGTTTAAATCTAACACCTTCGAAACAATGCATTTAGCAAGAAAGGTGTGAGTGAGTCAGGTTTGTGGAGTGGTTGATCAAAGAACAATAAGCAAAGTTCAAGTGATTATATTCTTTGGTTTTATGTCTTCACTCTCTGCTTTGAATGGGCTATTTTGATTTTATAGTATTTACTCTTAGGGATTATTTTTATATTGCAGGATAGCTTACATATAATAACTGGATAGTCTGCAGAAGTGACTTAGAGAACAGGTGATGAAACGAGTGTTCTGCCATTGTGATGCAAGCCCCACCCCTTTTATATTGTGATATTGCACTCAAGTATGAAAGAAAAGGAGCTTCTGTCACACTGTCTCAAGACTTGCTTCATTGTTTTGAGAAAACATTGGACGCTTCAGATGCCTTTGATCATCTGCAGCATACTTAGGAATGGAACAGTTATGGGCATACAGGTAGTCCTCAACTTGATCACAACTGAGCCTGGAATTTTAAGTCATTGCAGTCATAAGTTGAGTTGCCACCTGACTGGATTCAATTTTGTAACCATTTTTATGATAGTTGAGTTACATGGTCATAAGTCTGAATCCAGCTTATCCAATGGGTAGGTTTTCTGAAAAATGGTGAAAAGATTGTAAAAGGCAGGATCCTGCAGACAGTCAAAAATGCAGGCCAGTTGCCAAACACCTGAAATGCAAACATGGTTGGTGCAGCTGTTGTAACTTTAAGGACAGATAGCAATCAACCTTTTTGAAGTCCATCTTAACTCATCATTAAGTGACCAGTTGTAAGTCAAGGCCTGTGCAAGTTTTGATTCTGTACCAATTATAGGATACAGAAATCGTTGTACCCTGATTATTTACACATTATTCCACTTAACACATGTGGAAGCCAATCTCATTCATATTGTATTTAGTACTAATAGAGATGCACAATGTCATGGATCACCAGCTTCTTTCACTCGTTTGTTTGCAGTATCACTCCCATCTTCACCTTGTCCAGTGTTTCTGGAGAGAACCTGGATCTCCTGAGAGTATTTCTCAATATCCTTCCTCCTCTGACAAACAGCAAAGAACAGGAAGAGTTGATGCAACAGCTCACTGAATTCCAGGTACACAATAGTCTCTTCTCAGTTGAGAGTCTCCAGCTGCAATATGCGAAGTCAGGGTATTCTCTGATCCATGGATTTAGAGTTGGGGGAATGATAAAACCAAGCAATTGTAATTACTTTCTGATTCAAAGACAAAATGTGATTTATTATTTAGCAGTAGCAGTAGCGCGTAGGCTTAAATACGCTTCATAGTGCTTTACAGCAGTGGTCGTCAACCAGCAGGCCGGGGACCACTGGTGGTCCGTGAGAA
>AZIM01000547.1:101155-114911 GCA_000516915.1 Ophiophagus hannah | reverse complement strand
AATAATAATAATAATAATAATATATATGAAAAAATGGGATGCAGCTTACAAAGATGAATGTCTATGGAAATTCTCAGTCATCTAGGTCATGGTTGCCCCAAAGGTACTTTTTCAAGAGGCAACTGGACTTGCTAGTTTTTCTTTCTGGATTTCCCCACCATCCAGTCAGAGCTGAAGGAGCTTCTTGGATGAGAAGTGAAACATCTTCAAACAAGAAAGTCCAGTTGCCTCTTGAAAAATCACCTTTGGGACTTATAAAAACGAACATATATGTTTGTATTCCTAAAATTATTTTCAAGTTTTCTGAAAATTATTTCCTGTAATATTTCAGCTGCTATAAGGTGGGCATAACAACAATGCAATTCAAGGACCATGTGTGGCATACCAGCATCTTTTTTGTACGTCCCAGAACCTCATTACATAGATGCAAAGAACTTCTGTGTGTTTTGAAGACTTCTGGGTGCCTTAAACCTTAACAGATGCATAAGACACCCCATGTACTTTCTATTAAAATTGTCCAGTTAGAATTAGTCAGACTTATGACTTTTCTTCTGACAAATACTGATATTGTGTGAAGCAAAAAGATATATGATCACTGTCCATTTTCTTCCTATCCCAGAAAATCCCAGTTTCTCAAGGCATAGAACTATTGCAACTTGTCCTTGGCTTTGAAACAAAAGACCCCCTGATTCTGTCCTGCATCCTTTCTAATGTCTCAGCACTCTTCCCATTTGTTACGTACAGACCAGAATACCTGCCAGAAGTTATTGTCAAGGTAAATGTTTTCTATTACAGTCAGTAAACATTGGTTTTCTGGAATCGATTTCACTGCTGTGCGGAGACACGAAGAGAAGGACACCCAGCTCTGTGCCTGCTTGAACCTTGACAACAGAAATTCAAGCATGTATGGAGTCTCTCCTTCTCCATGGAAAGTCTCACAGAGGCAGGGAGAGAAGGACTCCATGCCTGCTTTAATCTCAGTAGTTGAAATCCAAGCATTCACAAAGTCTAAAATCCCCCCCACATGCACAGAAAGGAATTCTGTTTGAGATTGTTTAATAGCCGTAGCAGTGAGTGCTGAGATCATTGTCTTTGAATGAAGTAGTCACTTGAGCATCTTATTTAGCAATTGCTTCACTCAACAACCAAGATCATGGTTACAGTTGTGGTCGTTAAACAAGGACTACCTGTATGTCATTGAGATTAGAGCTGAAATTTTAACTCGCAGGTTGTAAAGAGGAAATAGGAAGAGTTAGCTTATCTAAACTAACACTCTTCCAGGTATTAATTGAAAGATTCAGGTCAGTCACAATTAACACTCTTCATGTGTTAACTAAAAGATGCAAGTCATCACAGGACACAAAACAAACAAATCCAGCAAACACAAGCCTCCCAATATTTGTGCCCTCATCCAAATGCCCAAAGAAAACAGGTGTTTAAAGGAAGCAGGGCTCAAATTGCATGGAGAGAGGGGAGGAATGTAACATTAACTTATAATATGGAACTCAATTTCATTTCTGTGTGCAGAACTTTAAATATACAATTTCTTGGGTAATAAAGAAGGGGCTATTTTATTTCTAGATGTAGACCATGTTCCATATGACACATTCGTATGTTCAAGGTAATTCAAGTTTTTCAACATTTTAGGATAGGGAAAGGGGTTTTTTGAATGTACTGGAGAGCTAAAGAGGAAATAATCCCTGTAGTCAATGTTGTAATTGACTGATTATCTGATGCTCAAGTCCAACTGTTGATTTTTAAATTGTACAGTGTTCATACCATTTGATTTACAGTACATGACTGATTTTCCCAATGTGTTCCTATGTCCCACCACAGGCACAGAGAGGGATTTAGTATGCTTAATGATGTATGAAATTGTTTAATAACTCCAACAGGAGGTGCTGGAATCACAATCTTTGAGTGCAGCAGAATTAATATCTGCAGAGACTGCCTCCCCCTCTCTCCTGGTTTCATTAGTGAATGAGGCCCAAGTTGCCTACTTAGGCAGAGAGCTTTTTCAGTGCAGCCTTGGAATTGTGAAGCAGTGCTAGAAAAGATTCACTAAAGTATATTATTAATTATTTCTATGAATTTGTTTCGCGGGGTGGGGGGGGAGAAAAACATGCACATGATTTTGTAATAAAAATCTTATCCTAAAATAAAAATAGGAACAATTTAATCATTAAATAATTTTAGGGGGCAGCATTTTACATAAAGAGAAAATACATTCCCATGAAATGATTGGTAACTTTTTGCTCTTGTTTTCGTAGCTGTTTGCCTCTGTCACCTTTGAAGTTGTAGAAGAAAGCAAGGTAAGTTCACTTCATAAATGTGAGGATGAGGTTTCCTGGTGAAACTGCAGAGCAAAGTCATTTTGATTATATTAGATCTCTTAGACACTGTTGAGACTATGAAATGAGAAGGGTACTTCAATGGCCAAGCTCTACATGGGCTACTGTAGCCAGGGAAAATAGGATTGAAACACTTCAAACTGTGAAGTTTTTATTTGTAAACCGCCCAGAGGCATGTACATATAATGGGTGGTATAGAAATTTGGTAACTAAATAAATAAAGACATGGTGGAAAAACAGAAATTTGAGTAGCCATTTTTGCAATAATACTAAATTTTAGAAACAAATTTCATTCATAGAATTTCCACTGCAAAGCAAGTTTTATACAACAGGTATTTTTATATTCAATATACAATTAAGTATCTTGGGAATATCAATCTTCTACTAAAAGTAAACATAATGAGCTGTGTAAGTAGTTTTGAAATCTTAGACACTAGCATGGTTGCTGGGGGGGAAATTGTCAGGTAATAGTTTTAAGAGCCTTGCAATTCTCTATCCCTTCTTAAGAGCAAAAGCAGAATTCACTGTAAAAACAATTCTCCAATAGCTCCCCCTGTCATGATCACTGGTAAGTGTAGGGCATCATGTTAAAAGTTCTGCCATCATTAGAGGTTTGGATAGAAACCAAGCTGTCTTAGTTCTCCAAACAGGGCAGTTGTGCTAGAGTTCTACAGAAGTTTTAGAAAATTGCTTTGTTTTAAAACTGTTTTTGATTATTTTACTTAATAGCTTGTAAAATGTATTAAATTCTTAAAGAAGCTTTGTTTGCTAAAGCAGGTAGAATACAATGCTGTTTTTAAATTGTATTTGTCTGTCCAGGCACCAAGAACCCGTGCAGTAAAGAATGTGAGAAGACATGCTTGCTCCTCCATCATCAAGATGTGTCGGGATTACCCTCAACTTGTTCTGGTATTCAATTGCATTTTATTCAGCTTGAAACAGTTTTTCTAATTTGAGCTATTTTGGGGGTAGCTATTTTTAGTCGATGTTTTAGAGCTCACTAAGATAAGCTCTTTGTTTGTAGTCTGTAGCAAAGCAAGTTTAAAGAATAGATTTTTGTATGTTTTAGTAGAAAAAGATAATCATGATTGGTTTTTGACTTTCATTGGTGTCAGAAGTCTTATGGAAGTGAGAAACAGAGGCCATCTTGGGTATTCAAGAATAGTTTGGTTGTTTTCATAGCAAGTACATAGTTATGAATGATCTGAGATTGCAGTGTGTATGCAGTGTATCTATGAAAATGTGGATGGAGTTTTATAACAGCAGACTGCAGTTTAGAGCCAAACCTTAAGAGAAATTCAAATAAATTCTGATTTAGAGAAAGGCAATGTGAATGGTAATCGGTAGATGGCTAGACACTAAAAATTAGTTGCTGGGAATCCATAACGAATTTCCTAGACATGTTTTATCCTATGAACAATGCGGCAATACTCTTTAAATATACAAGAGGTTATCAGACCAAAAAGGGTCAAAACCCAGTTTGTCATTTCAGACACAAAATGTTTGTAGAAGAAGGCAGATCCTTAAAACTAAATTTAAAAAATTAAGGGGGGAAGCTTCTAATAAGATCAGATCCTGTTCTTATTGGAACCAGTTACCCAGATGCTCCATTTCACTGGATTTGTTCAACCAGAGGTTGGCCTCCCATCTGTTAGGCACACCTCAATTTGGATCCGTGCATTGAGCAGGCAATAGTTCTCAAAGGCCTAATATGTTCTCATCTAACCCTATGATTGTATGGTCTTCGATTGTATGGCCTTTCAATGAAACATAAGGTAATAGTGATAAGGGACTTTAATTCTTTGTGTGTGTGTGTGTGTGTGTGTGTGTGTGTGTAATTTTTATTAAGAATGTTTATAATAGTAACATTTAATACAAACTAAAAGAAACTAGGAGTAAAAAGTGCAAGAAAAAAGAAAGAAAAAGGGAAAAATAAAGGAATAAAGAAAAAATATGTAAAGAATAGATTTTCAATCTTTATCACAACCAGCATAAACAAACTCTTTGCCCTCTCTAAAACTTGTCAGAACTGAACTGGAGGTGGCTCTTACCTTGAAATATTACTTCTTGTAGTACAAAACATATCCTTGCAGTTAATGTTATATGGTGTTTTCACTTAACCAACAGTTGCTTGAATCTGTTAATTATAGCCTAACTTTGACATGCTGTATAACCATGTGAAGCAGCTGCTATCAAATGAGCTGCTCCTGACTCAGATGGAGAAGTGTGCTCTCATGGAAGCCTTGGTCCTAATTAGCAACCAATTTAAGGATTATCAGCGGCAAAAAGCTTTATTGGAAGAGCTCATGGCTCCTGTTGCTACACTTTGGTTATCTGATGAGATGAAAAGGTATGAAAAGTTTAATCAAGTCCCTTGATAGTGTCCAATATAAAAAAAAACCCTACAGATCTGTGCTGGGCTTTGCTGTAAACCCGTATGCAGTGATTTTAATTCATTGTGGTTGTGCATAAGAAATGCTTTTGTGCAGGCATTTATTAAAGCTTTCCTTGTTTTGAGTTCAGTGTGCAGGAAAATGGCATTTATCAAATGTTATTTATCTTTAGAAATTTTTCTAATCTAAATATTTAGGTTGCATCCAGAATAAAGTGGAGTACAAAAGAGGAACGAGATACATGTCTTCGGTATAAGCTTCTATTAATATAAAGACAGTAGTTGCTACTCCTCCCATTCAGTTCACAACTTCCAGCTCCTTTTCCATGGCAGGATCATTTTTGGAAAACTCACCACGCAGTACTGTTGACTTAATTAGCACATGTAGAAATGAAGCCAATCAATTCAGCTATTCTGATTACCATTTATTTCCAGTTTTCAGGAGAGTTTAGAACAGCAGAGTTCCATGGCAGTCATTTTATACCTCTGATGGAATATTATTGCAGGAACTGAGAATTACAGGCAACTCCACACCATTTACAATATATGAACTCCATGGGTGTGAACTGCATCAAAGATCTTTGAAAGTTAAAAGTGAGAAGAGAAAATGTGCTTAATATCGATGGATGATGTTGATAAAAATAGTATGGAATGTGTGGGCTTTTTCCACTGACAATCTGATATGGTCTAAATTTATTTTTATTTTTAAAATATCCTGCCTTTATTTTTATGAATAACTCAAAGCAGCGAATATATCCAACTTACCTTTGTCCATCTGTTTTCCTCACAACAGCTCTGTGAGGTGAATTGGGCTGAGAGTGAGTGACTGGCCCCAAGTCACCTAGCTGGTTTCATGGTTAAAGTGGGATTTAGGTTAAAAGGATAAATGGCTAACTTATTGTGAATAAAAATGGATATCTTTCATCTTTTACTGTGAGAAATTAAAATTAAGAGACATGCAAATGCAAAAAATGCAGACTTGTATGCAAAGAAAAATAGGGATCACCTTTCTCAACTTTAAAATCATTTTCATAGAAAACTGCAAGAAACGCACGTAGAATAGTCCACTAAGTGAGATACTGCAGCAAAGTCATTTATAACCCAGATTGAGATTAGATTGTAGACATGATGATGTCTAATAGCATTATCTTATGCATACATATTGAGAAATCCATCCTGTTCAGTTTAATGAGGTCCTTGTTTGGATTTCAACTTATAAATCTTTTTATCTTAGTTTGCTCTAATCTGTCACTGTAGATTTAAGTAATATCACAAGTATTCGTGGATCTAACTTAATAATAGTGTTTCATGACAACTAGCTTCCATAGCTGATTAGATTGAATTGATTTGTTCGAAATAAAATATGTTTGTGGCTCTGTTTTCTGCTATCACACACAGAGTTCTTATGAATCCTGAAGATTTTATCCGGTATGTTGGTGCTGATAATAGGATTGTAGATCCCATCATGGAAGATCCCTGTGGTTTGAATCGTTCCAGAGTGAGTATTAGGTTGTCAGAAAATATGGAAATCAGAAAAGGAGATTTGCTCATATCACTGAAAATTTACCCTTAGTGAGTAGTGGATAGTCTTTGGAAATAACACTACAGTAAGTATACGGTGTGTGATCTGAACACAGATATGCGCAGATCTACACATGCTTTTGGGCAAGAAGAAATCACAGTAGGGTTTTGTTTTGTTTTTTGTTTTTTTTGTCTTTCTGTTGCATAATTTTAAGTGGGCCCAAGTAAACTTAAAGTTATTTGCCTTATCTAGATGCTAGTTGGAAGGGGATTATCTAAATGCTAAAATATTTCCTATTGCATAATAATAGTTGGCTTCTTTCAAGATGGGACATAATAGACCTAAGCTCATTAATCTGAAATTCTTAGATTTGCTACTTCCTTCTTTTCCCACTATTTGGCATATAGAATACTAACTTTGCCTCAGTCAGTTTGTTGTTCCACAAGATCTTTTCAGAGTTGAGATATGAGCTTCCCTGAAGGACACTCAGTTTTCCTTACAAGAAATTATCTTTTTATATCAACTAAATATGCTCAGGCTTTCTCAATTAATTTGGGTTTTAAATGACCCATTTATATAAAGCTATGTTTTGTGAAGCATCTAGAAGACCGTGGAATGTAATGATAAATAGGAGAAGAGAGATGACTAGAGAAAGCTCTAGAATAAGAGGAAAAAGTGAGTTTATGGATAATGTAAGTAATTTCTGTGTCTTTTACTTTCTGTATAGATAAGCTTTTGTGTATACACAATTCTGGGAGTTATAAAACGAGCTCGTTGGCCCACTTCCTTGGAAGAGGCAAAAGCTGGAGGATTTGTGGTGGGATATATGCCTAATGGCAATCCAATCTACCGTAACCCTTGCTCAGTGCAGATCCTGAAACTTTTTGACAACTTGCTTGCTCTGATAAGGTGGGTCAATATGACACAATTCTCGTTTCATAGTCAATGTACTCCATACTTCCCCTTAAAGTGAATGGTAGCATTTGTCAAAATATTTTATAGTAAAGAGTAGAGTAGAATAGAAAAAGGAACTCTTGGCTTTATCCTGCCAATTGGACTATATGTTTTGTGGGAATCTTCCAATTTCCCATTACATAAAATTAAGACTAGCTTTTCTTAATAGTCTTCATATATTTTGAACCCTGTCAGTCAAGTCATCTCTTTAGTCTTATATGATAACTCTTTGCTTCTTGTGTATCTATTGTTGTTGAAGGATTTTCTGTATTAAGCCTGTAAGTTTTGTCTTGGGCACTATTGGAAAATGTCTTGTGGCTCTCTGTATTTGAGCAGCCTCTGTTGGGAATATTTTTGTGTGTGTTTATCTTGAGGGAAAGAAGAATAATCAAATGAAACTTCAGTACTGATCTGATAGTACAGTCTCATATAAAATAAATTTATCTTCCATAACTTCGGAGTGGAGAGTATCATTCCAGCCTAATTCAGAGGAACAATATTTACTTGTATGCAGTTTGCTAGAATGACCAGACCCAAAGAGAACACTGTTCCTGCACTTCTAATAGTATTAGCTTATGTACTTCCTTTTTGTTTTGTTTTTTGGCCAATATTAGAGTGAAAGGGGAGCTGCTGCATCAGGCATGGCCTTTTTAAAGTGAAAGATAAGAGTTTTTGACAACTTGACCTTGAAATGGGTGGCTTCTGATGGCATCAGTTTTGCTTATGTGCCTATCACAAGCTTTAGGATTAAAACTCTCAGCCAGCTGTATACTCTTTCTCAGAAGCAAGCCGTACTGAATTTAGCATGATGACATCTGAAAAGATATGACTGAAATTTAATTGTTAATCTCTCCAATTGGATTGTTTTATTCTAGTGTAAGTAAGATACTTTAAAAGAAAATGACTTTACAAAATATGATGTCAGATAAAGAGAGTTTTTTCCTATGATACATTAAGATAAGCCATTATAGGTAAACTCTGTAATATAATTACGTTTTTGCTCTAGTTTCTCTACTTTTAGTTTATTCATTTTTTCATGTCCATTTTTTCCCTTAGCTTCACTGTTAATGTAAAAAAAGGATCTGTTCCTCTTTTAGGGCTTATAATTACTAATTAATCTTACAAACAGAAAAATAAAACGTGCTTTACATTCCTTTGTCATGTGTACATAAGAATAGACTTATGTCTAAACTGCATATTTGAAGCAGACTTTTCTAAACCGATATTCACCAAATAATCACCTTTACTATTCATTATTGGATCTCCAAATGATCTAATCATATTATCAGTACTTGTTCCCATTCATTCATTGTAACAGAACAATTTTGGGGGTTAAATGTTATTTGGGTTAACATTCAAAATCTTGCACAATTTTTCTTAAAACTCAACCCTGGTTCTTCTACAACATAACATGCATTTTCACTAACCTATCAATTTCTATTTTCATACATACCAAACAATCTAGATGACACTAGTTCAAATAGTTTGATATATGCCCTAGTTCTTTTGCCTTGGTTCACAAAAATGGGATGTATCATTTTTTCCCTTAACAAATATTCATTGACATCCTCTACCATGAATATCTTGTACAATCCAAGTTGTAATTATCTACATCTTGCCAACAGATGTGAGGCGTAACATTGGGTGTTGCTGTCCATAGTAGCTCTAATAATAATAAGTTTTATTAAGATAAAGCAAGTGTACATTAGATTACCATTCTTAGTTGGACCTATGACAGCATTTCCTGTTAACTGTAAAGATGAAGTAGTGGTCAGGTTTGACACATTCTTTCACAAGCACAGTCAAAACCAGGTTTTGTTCCAAACATATGTATACTTCTCTATGCAAATTAGAATAACTAATCCAGGGTTTATCTGATTAATCAACATACTGTTACCTACATTCCACTAACTAGGATGCATAATCCACTATTCACAGTAACTATAAGATACAAAAAAAAGCAAAATTCAGTATTCATGACTGTCTCAATTTGCAGGAAACAAGCAATATGGGTGCCTGTATGTTTGTAAAAAAAACCTGAGTCTTAGATGTGTTAAGTTGGGAAACTTCAAAGATGATAGGAGAGACCATTTCATGCTACAAATTTTGTATCATTTTATGTCCTTATAATGTATTCTTTATAAAGAAAGCCCCCTATAAGTACAAAACTAATGCAAAAGGGAATGGTTTGAGCTAGAGCCTTCCTCTTCTTTCATAGGAAATTCTTTCAGAATTTGTTTTTATCCCTATTTAGAAGCATTGCAATCTCATGTCAGCTAATATTTTTTTTCTTGACATAATTAAACTACAGAGGCATATATCCTCCTTAATTTAAATGCCTCGTATTTGTGTCTTGGTGGCTTTGGTGGAGGTAAACTGTGTTCATCCACAACTTGTTCCCAGCGTAAATCACTCCAGCTTGAATGACAAGAGTTGAGTAAATGGCTCTTCTTTGGGTTTCTCACATGGAAACTTGTGTTCTGTGTGACAAATGAAGTTGTGAATATAGCTAACCATTTGCAAAAAGGAGAATTATGAGTGTAATATAAACTTCCAAAGCTGTGTCATTGGGTAGAGAAAAATGTAACTATACACATCACAAAACTGCATTCAGTGAAGGCTTTTTTATTTAGGGAATCTACTGTGAAGCAGTAAATGTTGCCTTTACTTGAACTGTTGTGTTGGCTGCTTAATCACATCTTGTTGGGTGTTTCTCGGGTCTTTTCCTTTTCTGTTGTCTGAAGTAAAAGTATCATTAGTAATTCATTATTTCTAATACACCTTGTAGTTTTGTTATTGCTGTCTTATTGCATGCTTTAATTTGCTAAAAGTAGAGCTAATGCAGCATTTGGATTCCAGAGTTGAACATTTGGACTTCCAGAGTGGAATGTGTTAACAGCTCATAAAGGGGCCACACCTTTTCTTGGGCTTATATGTAGTACCCAGGTTCAAGAAAATGCTCAGCTAAATTAAGTAATTAATTAACACATGATTGATTTCTGTTTCTGATGCACGCATATCTGTGAGCCTACATAGCTATAGGTGAGCCAAGGAAAGGCTTCCTCTCCTTAACAGAACTAAGGAGTACAGGTATTCTTAATAATGACATTTGGGAACAGAATTCCATCACTAAGCAAAGTGGTTGTAAATTGAAAAGATGTATGACTACAATGACTTACAATCACATTTGCAGCCATTAAAGGAATCAAGCATGATCATTAAGTGTGATGTCACGTGATCCCAGCTTGTGACTTCCTGCCAGTTCCCCCATTGATTTTGCTTGATGGAAGCCAGCAATGAAGGTTGCAAATAGTGGTCACATGACCATGGGACACTGCAACGACTTCAGTTTTGAGGACCTGTCATAAGACCCATCATTCAGTGCTTTCAGAACTTTGAGTGATCATTGAACAAGCGGTCATTAAGTGAGGACAACCTGTATAGCAAAGATACTCATGGCAGATCCAAAGCACATCTGCTTCAGATTTGAGTTCCCTACCTTTTAGTTAGAACTTTCTTGGCCAAAATAACAGTTACTTGGACCTGTTACACAGAACTCATAGAAACTTGTTTGGCAACCATCTCCCTCTAGGCCTGACTTTTATAGCCTGCCAGAAATCAAATCACATGCATGCAGATGCAGAATTGTTCTGTGGTCACCATGCAAATTATTCTTTAAGTAACCTGTAGAGGCAATCTAACTCTTTTACCCTGATTTTCCTTCCTGCAGCCACCATTCTGATATTATGAAGATGCAGGAACAAAAGGGAAGAGGGCAGCCGAGGAGACTGGATGAGGAACAGGAGAGGGTATTTTAAAGGGTCAGGAAGGTTGTGCAGCTGGGTTAGGCTACTATGAAAAGGATAAGGAAATGCCTTCCAAGCAAAATTACACCTTTTAAAATGGCATTGTATGTGTGATCTTGATAAATATCCAAAGTGGTCCTGAGTATCATAGTCTTTTCCTACACAATTTGGGGACATGTAAACACGTGAAATAAATTGATGGCATTGCCAAAATGTTCACTGCCATGCTACAAATTTAATTGATATTCCATTGAGTGCTATCTAGTATGGGAAAAGAATTTGCAGGTCACTGAAAGGTATCTTTCAGTGACTGTTCTTGAATTTTGCTTTCCCCTGAAGCTAATGCATCAACTTTCACTATTATTTCAAATGTCAAATCTTTTTCAATATCAATTTTTGATATTTAAAATATCAGACACACATACACACACCATTTTGATTCCAGTATATGTTTAGAAATATTGACTGAATTAAGTTGTGGTCAGTCACATTGACAGAACATTAAAAATATGTTTTCAGCTCTTTGGCATTCTTCAACTCCAGAAGTAACAGATTCATGTGAGCATAATTGTCCCTGACACATTTAACTTAGCCTATGACAAACTCCTGTATCTTACTGATTTATTTACCAGGTCTACATCCCTCCTGTCCTCTAGGAACTTAAGATGGTTTACATATTTATTTGCAACAGTACATGCTGTTCAATCCAGTCAAGCTCAAAGCAGTTTACAGCCCAAAAGCAATACCATATAACATTAAAATAAATGATACCACAAACCTAACAAAGCAACAGCTGTCCAAGGAACAGCTACCACATCCATATCCATAGCAGAGAAGTGTCCCTTATCACCAATCTGGAAGGCATTAATGGCTTTCCCAAAAAATCTAAGAATGAGAGCATTCTCTTCATCACCCCCCCCTCCAGTTTTTGCCTAGAGCAA
The DNA here is from genome assembly GCA_000516915.1 of Ophiophagus hannah. Lineage (NCBI taxonomy): Eukaryota > Metazoa > Chordata > Lepidosauria > Squamata > Elapidae > Ophiophagus > Ophiophagus hannah. Next base: position 102,945 of record AZIM01000547.1, on the reverse strand, counting down.
TACTCTTGTGAGGATAGCTTTACCAGTAAGCTTTGAAGAGGATATATTGTTTTATGCCAATGCAGACAGTGTTACTCACACTTTACATATGCTGTACAATGCGGCCCAATCTAATGTTGGTCAGTTCCATGAGTTTGGAAATCCTATTCTATCTTTATCCCAAAGGTGCTTTTTTTCAAGAGGCAACTGGACTTTCTGGATTTTCTTTGAAGACATTTTGCTTCTCATCCAAGAAGCTTCTCCAGAGTTGAAGAAGCTTCTTGGATGAGAAGCAAAACATCTTCAAAGAAAAAACCTATTGAAAAAAGCACCTTTGGGACAACCATGNNNTGAATGACTGAGAATCTCCATAGACATATTCTGTCTTTAAAAAAAAAAAAAGTCTTGGCTTAAAAGCCATTTTATCTATTGCAATATGATTTTAAGCCCCTACTCTGGTGCTTAAAGGCTTAACCAAAAGAAATAGTCACTCTCTCTTCATAATGTGATGCTTCTCCTTTCTTGCAGCCTCTGTTAGCACCCTTTGAAATGAATGGGCAGTTCACACCTCAGAACTATTGTTCCAGGCCCTCTGCAAGCTCAGGCAGACATCGCTGCAATTGGTTTCACTTTGGTCCCGTTTCTTCACAAGTATATAGAGACTTCTTTTAGAGACTTCTAAAAATGACAGCTGAGACTCTGGAGAGCAATTGAGAGGCCTGCCCCTGCCACCCAACGACCTAGTCCTTTCTTTCCCTGCACCCTCTTACTTTGGGGGATTGCTGCTGTAGGGGGAACAGTCTGAGTTACCCTTGATCGCCTCTAGCAGCAGGCACAGAGGCAGTTTTGGCGAAGGCTGTTGGGCCCCTTGGCTGCAGAATTTGTGCTGTGTGCAGTTACCGAAGCCCTGAGTGGAGGTCTGAGGTCTCAAAAGGAGAGAGGTAGGTGAGACAGAGACCCTTCCTCCCCACTCAGATGGTCCATCCAGCTGCTGAGGGTCCCTCTTTAGCCTGGATGGCAAGAAAGAAGTCACCCTAGGCTGAATGGAGGTTCTTCCCTGGCAGCATGGTGTGGTTAATGCAGAGTTGTCCTGCCTTTCAGGGGGGGCATCTTTCTGCCACAACGTTGCTTATAGCATGTGAGCGTATTCATGAGCTGCTGCATTCTGTCAGAGCCACCTGCCATTCTAGGCACCGTGACCCATCCTTAGGGAGGCAGTGTGTCCTGCATGGGTCCTTGCAGCCAGCGCTTCAGAGGGCCAAGGCCAGGCAAATTGGAGCAAAATGTTGTCTGGAGTAACATGAATCCTCCACACAAACTGGAGATTTCTCCATTATGCCCAAGGCAGGAATGGTTTTTATTGGTAAGGAAGGGGGATCCCATGCACAAGTGCTTGGTCTCACCTTCCTCCTCACCAGATACAGGAGCTGTTTACAAGCTGAAGGCGGACTTCCACTGTCAGGGTAACTGTTAGATTCAACTTGTGATTGTAAAATATCACATTTTCTTCCAGGACCCACAACAATTTGTATATGCCAGAAATGGTGGCTAAATTGGGAGATACCTTTGCAAAAGCCTTAGATATGCTGGAAGTGGAGAAGAATACCATCCTTGGTAAGTAGCTACTTCTTACAGGGTGGAAATGTCATTTGGCACATGTAGTCCTTAACTTAGGATCATAATTGAGCCCCAAATTTCGGTTGCTAAGAGAGAGACCGTAAAGTGAGTTTTGCCCCATTTTATAGACTAGAATAGAATAGAATTCTTTATTGGCCAAGTGTGTCTGGACACACAAGGAATTTGTCTTGGTG
>AZIM01000547.1:78115-93319 GCA_000516915.1 Ophiophagus hannah | reverse complement strand
GATGTTTGCAGATTGGTTGGCTTTTTTGTAAGGACTTGTGTGGCTGAGGTAATGGTAAAGCCACACAAGCAGCACTCCTTGGCAGTGGCCTTCAAGCAGTTTTGGCCCACGCCACTGTTCCCAGCATCAAGCTCCATGCTCCCTAGTGCCCACTCACACAATTAGCCACCTTACCCATAGCTCTCAACCGCCAGCCTGCTTGCCTGGGAATCCTGCCTCTTCCTAGACAAAGAAGTTAACAAAAATAAACTGGTGGTGATGGGGTGGCAATCTTAAATTCAGGCAGGCCTGCATTTTTATCATGACTGCAGGCAATGCAATGGCTAGAACGTTGAGGATCAGTCATAAATTCTTTTTCTCCATGCCATCATAACTTTGAAGTTCCTGAATTAATGAGTATAACTAGAGGACTATTTGTAGACTCTAACTGATTCAGCAAGGCCTTTCTTCTGTTTTTGAAGAAAAGAAAAAACATTCTTTCTCCTGTAACCGCATTACATTGCCAGTTATATTCCAGCAACCCTAGAGAGATCCCTGTAGAAAAAAAAGTCCATAAACTTAGAAATTACACACAGAATATTCAGTACCGATCTGCTTTTTATATAAGCACACACACTCTTAAAAGCTATTGCTTTTGTGAAAAACTTTTAATTTACCATGAAACTCTTTTTACAATATATGGCCAGTTCTGTGGGGAAATAGGGTGATTCATTTTTTTTTCTTGATTAATCTGACAAAGAAATATATTTCTGTGCTTCATGAAACATCTAGAGTTCCAATATACTTTTTAATTTTGCCCTATAACTAAGAGTGCCTTGACCCGTAAGACAAAAGTCCTGTGAGTCTGTAAGTGGCCTAACTTTTCTTTTTCTTTTTCCCCAAGAATGTCTGTACTGCTCTGCTAATTACAGCCTTCACATCCCTTTCCTGGAAGGATACCTTGTCCTGTCAAAGAACTACCACCCAACTCTGCTGGCCATTGCTCAAACAGGTACCTCGATACTGAGTTTAGCAGGAAACAAAGTGGTGAATGGGATAAAAGGGTATTGCATTAAGTAAGATAGCGGTGAATATCAGAATTTTGGAAAAGAGCCCCTTTTCCCCATCTTGCTTCACTTCAATCTCTCTGCCATAGGTGCTCACAAAGAATATGATGATCCCTGAAGCAGTGATCTGGTTTTTCACAAGTGTACTGAAAGGGTTACAGGTTCACGGACAACATGATGGCTGTATGGCAGCACTTGTCCACTTGGCTTTCCAGATCTATGAAGCTTTGGTAAGGAATTGGGGAGAAAATCCATTCCCAGGTCTGCCATCTTTGTGGTTTAGTACCACTCCAAATCCAAGGCTCATTTTGGTGGGATGCAAAGTTCATTTTGGTGGGATGCAAAGTTCTGAACATATCATTTAGTGGTAAATTCCCTCTTTGGAAATATCCATTTCTCTTCTGGCAAAGATCCCTCCTGACTCTTCTCTTTATTTAAAGCGTCCACGCTATGCTGAGTTGAAAACAGTGATGGAACAAGTCCCAGAAATCCAGAATGATTCCCTGGAGCAGTTTGATTCCAAATTACTCAACGTAACACTTCAGAAGGTGGCAGATAAACGGCGGAAGGACCATTTCAAACGCCTAATTGCAGGCTGCATAGGGGTAAGACATGATGTCAAGCAACAGAGAAATTATCTCATCTCTCAGGATAAGCAGGGTGGTTTTTTTTTCTTCCCCTCTGTTGACTTTAACCAATGTCAGAGCTTACCTTTTCAGCCCATTAGTTGTGACTCATGTTGCACAAATCCTAAATTGTGATGGTAGAAATATTGGGTACTTGTGGAGGTCTAACCAACTATTCTATGATTCAAAATATTCTCCAGAACGTATCTTTCCCAGGCCATCCATGGCTAATTACCTACTCCCCACTTACTGCTACAGAATATATAGCATTTGACTGGCTTTGACTGGCTTGAAGTTGATCTGAGTTAAATTCAGCACACGTTGAACAATCTAGGATACAAGAACAAGACGCAGTCCCCACAATTGTGAGGGGGTCATAACACTGTGGAGTGGGGAGGGGGGCAATTCTACAATTTTAGCAGAGGCTATTCTTGCTGGAATATTTCTATGCATCTTTTACCTATTCATTTTTGTTTCCTTACAGAAGCCCTTAGGAGAACAATTCAGGAAAGAAGTCCACATCAGAAATCTTCCATCTCTTTTCAAGAAGGTGAAAGCACCCCTAGGACAAGACGTTTTTGAGAACAGTGAAGAGGAAATTCTCATTGCCCTCTTTGAGCCATAAGCTGAAGACAATTCCACTTTTTCCTCCTTTATACTGTGTTTCACAGTAGCCATATTTCCTTTGTTTACTCCTTTCCTGAGCCCTGATACAGTTCTCACTGGCCTCATTCTCCTTTTGGGAGGGGGGAGATTTTCTAGCTCCACTTGCAGCTTTACTGTATAGCTTTTATCTTTTTACTGTTGGATGGTGGTTGCTCAGGCACTCCAGTCCAACTGTCATTTGGCCAGTTCTTTACAAACAACCCTTCATATATGCCTATAGTATTTGACCGGGGAAGGGAGAAGGTTCTGCAGCCTCTCATTCTCTCTGCTACTTCTCCTTCAGGACACCTGTATTGTTGCTGCCTCAACATGACACTAATAGGAGACTCCTGTTTCCCTGTTGGAAAGACACAGCTTGGATGAAGAAATGCAGTTGTGCATATTGGGTGTTGATGAATCACTAAGTTACGCTAACTCAAAAGTTTCATTACTTTTATTACTTTTGAGAAGTAGCACTTGGCCATATGTTCCAGCATACCAAGTACCATTGAGAAACTGGGAGTGAAAACATTTTTTTTAAATTCAACCAAGCCTCAGGAAGCCTCAGATTAAACATCCTCTTCTTTGCCCTATAAATATTGTTGAAATAGGTATTCTAGCTGCAATCAGTCCTCAGCTGTCAAAAGTCAATTTTCTAAACAAAAGGAATTCAGAACTATTTTATACTGGTTTAAAATAGCTTATGCTGAAACGCTGCCCCTGAATGTAGAATACAGTACAGTCCTGGATAATTTGGCTCAGTGTCTGATGGTACAGAATGCCTCCAAGCCAGGTCTTAAGTGTTTGTCCGAGAGAGCGATAGAATGTGAGCATAAATTTGCCAGACTTTAATTTTCAGTCTGAAGACTTAGTATCAAATAGAGGGGCTTTCCTTAGTGGCTGCTGTAATAGCTTGACTACAGGTAGAACCGAATGGTGTTTTTCAATTAAGCGGCTTAGTATACACATCTGGTTACATGACAGGAAACAGGTCTTAATATTGATATTTGGATCCTCACTGGTAGCCAGACTCCACTCTGATTTGTTTATGATCCTGATCTCAGCGTAACATTTATTTAAACCAAATTTTGTTAAATAGCTTTGGAATCTAGCCTAACTGTATTTATTGTGTCTTAACTACATTTCAATTTACTGTGCCGGTAATAGACGCATTTAAAACAACTGAGGGGTTTTGTTTTGTTTTTTTGTAGAGATGTTGTATCTGAAGATGTCTCCAAATCAATGTCAGTAAAAGTCTCATTTTATACAAACATTGCTGTTCCTTTGCATTAATTCTTTTCACACCTTTTTTGAACATCACCACCATGGCTGCTCTCTGGGTCAAATATTGCAATTTTGAGAATTGCATACTTAATGCAAAACATGCTACCCTGACTGAAGCACTCCTGTTCAACACATTAAATCAGCTGCATCCTGGAAGGCCCAGTCAACTTCCCCAAAAGGTGTACTTGATTGTGCGTGCACAAATATTTTCATATAAACCTTTAGTAAACTTTACACAAACAGTAAGCATAGGCTGTAAAGCTTGCAGATGCTTTAATGCTTCAAGTTTTTGTGTGAATGCTTTGTCTTGCTTTACTGAATAGTCAAATACTGTATTTTTTGCACTATAAGATGCTCCAGAACTTAAGACACATCTAGCTTTTGGGGAGGAAAAGAAGAAAAAAAATCTGCCTCTGCCTGCCAGCATCCATCCGATATTCGCATCCTTGCAACAAACAGCCTGGTCAGCTTCAGCATGTTATCGCAGCCCTAGCATGTGGCTCGACAGGGCTGTGTTCCGTTGCGCCCACCACTGGTCAACTGAGCTGAGCTAGTGCTGTCATTGGAGAATGCTAGAGCCTTCGCTGTCGAGCAGCTGGTTGACAGATCAGCTTCCCAGAATACTGCCAATCAGCTGTCCTAGGCGGTGCCGTTCACCATTGCCGCTGCTATTCAGCGGCGATGATTAGCAGCAGCAATTGGCATCAGTGGTGATTAGCTAGACCAACTAATCGGTGGTATTCCAGGAGGCCAATCCAAACCGCCAATCAGCTGCTCTGCAGCAAAGGCTCCAGCGTTCCACGGCAGCAGCAAACAGCAGTAGCAGTGACAGGCGGCTATCTTCCCCCTCTGCAATATTCGCTCTATAAGACGCACAGACATTTCCACCCACTTTTTTGGTGGAAAAAGTGCGTCTTCTAGTGTGAAAAATACAGTACATTATTTTAAGTTTGGGTTAAAAATTAGACATTCTTATCAAAGTTGGGCAATTCCAGTTTTGGGGGGTTGGAAATAAGATAGTTCAATAAATTAAAAATTAAAATGTTGATGACAAAGTAGCACAAGGAACTAGAGCAATTCATGTCCTGTGCCTTCTACTCTTCATAATGTTATATGCTACCAAAGGTACTTAGCTCGCATACTTCAAAGACATACACAACAATATTCCTCTTAAGATTTCTTGCAGCTTAATTTTTCTAATTCAACTATTTTATCAATAGGCATTTCTCTCCTGTTTCAATTAGAAATTCTCTAACAATGAATAATGGATTAAACTGGAAGGATATTTGGGTTTTGCCAGAAAGTAGCTAAAACATACTTCCTTAACTTTGAAAACAGTTGGAATCCCAAGAGAATAGAGTGGGAGGTGGTCTTTCCCTACTTTAAAGAGAGGCATGTGTGCCAGTAACTAAAAAGTAACTTTTTAAAATAAATGTACTGAGAGAATGTTAGGAATAAATATTTTATATCAGCATATACTGATATTATGCATATGTACTAATGACAGCTAGCAGGATTTAAATTCTTAAAAGAATCAAGTATTTTCATGGATATTGACACAGAAAACTCTACAGCTCAGGCACAGATCAACTGACTTGGGGATTTTTTTGCTGACTCTAGGAACTATGCTAGATCATGAAACTGTCATAGTATATAGTACCAGATCAGCAAAAAGGTAGTATGTAATAGGTGATCCACTACACAGTGGTAAGATTTCTACAACACTGTTGTAAGACTAACACAGGAAATTGTACAGTTCACTCTAGGAGTCTCGATGTGCATGTGATTGCAAAGCCTTATCAAAGAATGGCATCCACCATTGCCGGACCACAAATCCTGCACAAGGCACTGTGGTATCCTGAATTTTAGTTGTGTCCATGTTGTGTAAATAACAGTAACAATTGTTCAGCAACCATTGTTCATTGACATCTCGGAAGCCTCATTGTCTTACAGATTGATGCAATCTTGATTAAAGTTGTTCCTTTTCAAATCAGACATAGGGATTTTGATAGCATATTTCCCCACAAGAATCTTTTGTGTTCCAACTTTATTTCTTCTGGATGGATTTTAGCTCCTCTAAGAAGCGCTGGCATTTTCCCATTAGTACTTTGATTGCTTCACTCACCAGCACATCTGGAGGCAAGATTCCTGTGGATTCTACAGAGACTGGGGGGGGGGGGAGAAAGGGTCTCAGTTTGAACTATCATAAAGCATAAACAAGATACCATATTAAACTGTTAAGTAGCAGATAACACTGTTGAATAGTAGGATTCATTACTAGGCACCAAAATACTGCTGTGCTTAAAAGTCTGTGAACCCTTTGAATTTGCAATATTTCTGCATGAATATGACCCAAAATAATCTGTTCTCCATACATGTCCTAAAACTAGATAAGGCGAACCCAATTAAACAAATGAATCAAAAACCCAAATTGTCTATTCCAGAGCCAAATTTTCACTTCTTTTTGAAACTCAGGAAGGATGAACAATTCTTTTTGAAAAGACAAGGTGTTCTACAGGAGCAGCACCATCCCTTAGAAGAGCTTCCTGCAGATTAGTGTTTCTCAATCTGGCCAAGTGTAAAACTTGTGTTCTTCAACTCCCAGAAATTCCCAGCTAGACAAGTTATTTTGGTGATGGGACCCCAAGAAAGGCTTATTTCCTATATCTTATAGGGCAACTTCACTTTGGAGCAAGCAGCCTTGGAGATAATCAAATTAAGTATATAAATCAGATTATTTTTAATAAACTATGACAACTGTGGTTTGTTCAGTACATCACAATTCACTGATACATGAATACAAGTTATGACCTTCAACAGAGCCAAGAGAATAATCTACTTTTTGTGCTTTTCAAATATGTCATGTTCCCAAAATAAGCATTAAGACCTCACTTGCATAAATGTTTTCAGATTTCTAAGCACTGAATGAAGGACTGGCTCAAATGGATCTAAAGATAGAATTATATAATGCCATTAAAATGACCACTGAGATTATTTGGTTCTGTACCATTTTGATGCAAAAACTAACTATAAAATAAAATACAGAACTGTAGAATAAAAAGCAAGGAAATTACACAAGGTGCTTTGTCATTTGACATTTCGAAGCTAGTGGTTAGCTACTACGCAACAATATTAGACAGCCCATAAGTGCAGGCATCCTCCAATGCAGTCCTATTATAAACTGGCTTTCAAAAGGCTGGCTTTTGGTGGTACTTTTTTTTTAAATCTAAAAATTAATAAGGCTGACTGAACCCCACCACAACTCTCATTTCTATTATTTCAGCCTCCAAAACAGTCCTAAATCCTATCCATCAAACTTGACAAGTTTAAAAAAAAACTGGAAATGAGACCCCTTTGATTTTCAGAGGTCTAGAACTCCAATCCGTTACCCCTCAAAAAAAACAATACGGTGAAATATTCACCCCATTCTGATGCCAAAAACCTTCTGCTCATTATTGCCTACAGGAAAAGGAATATCGCTCCTGATCCAAGGAAAATTGTGTACTCATTACACAATCCATAAAGATCAATAACAAAAGAACATGTAAATTACTCACAGATGTAATGATCTCGTACCCGAGCCAAACGTACAAGGTTTTTCAAGTCATCGTGACGAAAAATTTCTCTACTGAATGTGTCCAATCGAGCATTAGCCACTCTTGCTACTTTCTTTCCTAGTGGAAAAAAAAGAATCAATACCTAAATTCCAAAAAATATTAACATATCTTCAATGAACCTTTTTTATATACAGCTGGATTATGTTTATTCATCTCTGCTTCAACTCAACTACAAAACAGATTCCAAATAACATCTTGCCCATCTAAATTGCTGATTAATAGGTTGGAAACCTGGACAACAAACCCCCCTCCCCGGGCAGTCTGATTCTATGTCGACTTTTCCAAATATCCCTCAATGAATTTAACTGAGCTTTTCTCTTAAGGTTTGTAATCAGTCTTCACTTTTCAGAACCAAACATCAGGCATTCATTCGATTTTTCGACAGTCGAGGAAAACAGCCTTAGTCTCTGCATAGCAAATAGAAAAGAAAGGGAGGAATGCGTCCAACCAAACATCCATTTTTGTTGTGGCTATTTTGCCATTTTTTGTAATACAGCTCCCACAGAGCTGATTGGAAGCTCACAAATTAGACCATAAGGAAGGCAAACATGCACTTCATCATACAGAAGATATAAAGTTCTGTCATGGGGGGGTGGGGGGGGAGGAGAAATTGGTCAATAAAATACAGTTTGTGATTTTGTACCATTAGTGAATGAAGAAAGAAATTACCTTTGATTTCCTCAATCTCAATAACTCCAGAAGAAAAACACTTTTTCAGCCGCTCAGCTGCTTCCCCTTCAACAGGCTTCAATAAAGTGATTTCTGGTAACAAACGGTAACTGGCTGTGGCAACTGGAGAAAATTTGGCATGATCTTTGCCTAAAGAAAAAGAGTGACTTTTAAAAAGCAAATGAATGCAATCAGGCATCAGTGGGATGAAGTGGAGGTAGAGAGAGAAAGCTGGCAGAAAACTGGATTTGTTCTGCACATCTGTCCAACCCTCTAGATAATAAAAATCAGTTGGACTTTTCTAAATAGGCCATTAATCTTTCATAACATTTGTCAGTAATGCTGCTTGCACTAAAGAAGCTGAACATAGGCAGCAAATGCACATGGAAGGCATTCTTAAACTCTGGTCCGCAGATTGCCAGCATTCCATGTAGTCCCTAACAGTCTTCCCACTAATTCATTGCCAATTAGCTTATCAGTACCCTATTCACCTCAGCCCTTGTCTCCAACCTATTACTACTACCAACCTTTACAACTTGCTGCTTTTTCAAAAATGAATTGTTGACTGAAAACAGATTCACTGAAGCACACAAGCGGTAATGCAAATAACAACAGGGATGCTACATTTCACATTATTGACTTTATCTAACCCAAAACTCAAATACAACCTTTACAATACTAAGACAGGAATTACAAAGTACTGTGGACCAGTTATGCTATCTCAAAAACAAAAAAACTTGAGTTATTAAACAAGCCAGAATAATCCAAGTGGTAAATCAACTATGCCTTACCCTCTCTAAAAAGGACCCCATCTCTGAGATCTAGCATCTATTGAGAAAATATCAGCCACATGTACAAAATGGGTATTCCCTCCTCCCCTCCCCCCAAAAATAAGTTGCCAAATGTATATCAGAACTTTAGCTGTCTCACCAATGCCCTTTACACAGTGCATAAGTACATCGATCTCTTGGCCAGGACGCAACTGAGCAATGAGGATATCATCATGGACAGGTCGGAAATTTGCATTCATGTTGTCAGCTTGAGATCCTAGTGGAACCCACTCCATGTGTTTGCTGTAAACTATAAGAAGACTATTTTAAAAAAGAGTTGTGCTTACAACTACACAGACAAACTATGGCATTATTCAATTATTTGCTGGGCCCTATGTGCTGCTCCAATCCAGCAGAGCATCTTCTTAATCAAAAGGAAATAGCTAACAATTATATTCAAAGTGGAGAGAGGGGAAGGAAAAACCACACACACACATACACAATCAATTTTGCAAGCCCTGAGTTCTTTATTCCAATTTAAAGAAAGAGGAAGATTTGGTAGCCTGAGAAGGCTTGAATATGAGATTATGTCAAAAGTTTGTTTGCATTATAAACATAGAACAGTAGTGATTGATGACTTGAAGCAAGGATTTTACCTTTATGGTTAATATAAAGCTCATTAGGATCAGATGATTCTCTAGCCGCCTGAAGATTCTTGCTGCATTTTATTTTCAACCGAAACTGCAGTGTGTTAATTTCATCACATTCATCTTCTGAAAAAAGCAAGGAAGAACAAAGTAAAGCAAGATACACACACATTGTTTTAAGTTCTACTCAGTAATAGCCAGCCCCTGACAAACACCTCCAACATTATCTTACCTTCACTCTTGTACTCAAAGAGACGAGGATCTGCACAAATAGGAATCAGTCCCAAACGGTGAGCTAGGATTTCATCCTGCACAATGGAGGTGTTGTTGTATACAAAGACTTTCTCTACAGCCATGGTTGGCACCTAAGCAACAATTTGTCAAAGCAGTGGTACTCAGTATCTATGAATTTCTGGTGGTCTAACATACTGATCTAAACATCAAGTCAAGTTAGAAATGTTTAAAACAGGCTTTGTAGACTCCCCAATGTTCTTGTATTCATAATCCAGTAGTTACACCTTTACTTCTGAAAAGTTTCTCCGAGCTCCAATAGAAGGAAAAAGCAATTTTAATAATAAATGAGATCCCAGAGATACCCACTCCATGTGCTTGTAACTACTATGCACATGTAATATACTACTGCCAGTTTGGCTTAGTGGTTAAGGTACCAGGTTAGAAATCAGGAGATTGTGAGTTCTAGTCCTGCCTTAGGCATGAAAGCCAGCTGGATTACTTTGGGCCGGTCACTATCTCTCAACCCAACTTACCTCACAGGGTTGTTATTGTGAGGAAAACAGGAGGAAGGAGGTGTATTAAGAATGCTCGCCATCTTGAGTTATTTATTAAAATAATAAAGGTGGGAGATAGATGGATGAAAGAGAGCGCAGCGGGAGGGAGAGAGAGATGATAGATAGCACTGAGCTTGCCATTTTGGACAACAGCTTTCTAAAATTCAATGACTTTACCTATAATAATACTCTTTTTCTACAACACAAAAGTATTTTAAACTTCTACAATAAAACTGCCTCATTTAAAAAACTGTTCTAAAGACTTTGTATTACAATTTGTCTTTCACAACAATGTATTTGACAATCCTTCTCAATGCAAATGTGATATTTTTAAGGATATTCCTATGCATTAAAATACCAATATGACTACGCTAGCATTATTTCTGTGGAAAAGAAATCAATACCTCAGCAAGCAAGATCCGTCGGAAAGCATTAGCAATGGCTGCATCAATCCCCACCATATCAAATTCCAATGTACTTTCATCCATATGGATCATATCTATTCTGAAATTCTGTGGAAACAAAGTTTGAAAACAGGCATCTATAAGCATCTTCTTTTGGTCAAAAAAAGATTTTGCTGACAAACAGTAAGAGACAACAATTATTCTTATAACCAAATCTATTCTTTAAATCGAACCCTGCTATGTGCACTGAATATCATCTATTGGGTTTGTAAGCTATAGTTAATAAAGTATGAACTGGTTGAAGAAGTCGTCTTACCATAAAATTAAATGTCATTATCAATGCTGAATATTCTGATATTTTACAATATTCTACAAATATTCATTTATTCAATTCACGTTCTTCCCAGTTTTTCCAGTCAGATAAGCACAGAAAATGGTTCGTGCACATCTTTCATAAACAGCAAGGAACTGAACTAGGTTCTCCACCATACAAGCAATATCTACGTTTGAAAATACACTACATCTTGAACCAAACTACAGACAAGCTAATACGATTCAGAAATAGTGTTTTGCACTGATTTGTTGTTATCAAGTAAAGTTCCAAGGAAATAGGCAACTTTTGACTTTAAACTGCTTCACAGAAAGAATCACTTCTTTCTCACCTTTTCAAATCTTTGCTTATCCCAAGCATCACTGTATCCTGAATAATTCCCAGGAAAATCTGTTGTGTGGACCTGGAGAGGAAAGAAATACTTGGTAACTCTTTGATAGAAAATGCAGATTATTTATTTATTTTATTTATGAGATTTCTATGCCGCCCTATCTCCNNNAGGACTCAGGGCGGCTCACAGTAATAAAAAAAACAACACAATAATTAAAAAACCATTAAATCAAAATCAGAAATCTCACAACCACTAAAATTTAAAACATAACTAAAACCCTCCCCCCCATCAGTCTGGGTAGGCAAGTTGGAACAACCATGTTTTTAGGCCACGGCGGAAAGNTGGTTCCATAGGGTGGGTGCTCCCACCGAGAAGGCCCTACTCCTGGGGGTCGCCAGTCGTCACTGCCTGGCCGACAGCACCCCATGGAGGCCCTGCCGGTGGGAGCGCACGGGATGTCAGGAAGCCCTTATTGGCAGCAGGGTCTCACGCAAATACCCCGGTCCGATGCCATGTAGGGCTTTATAGGCCAACACCAGCACCAGCACCAGCACCAGATTATGCCAGGTTCAATCCCTGAACAGAGCTGAAATCCTGAACAGCTGTCAACCTCTGTTCTCTATATGGATATGTGTTCAATAAACTACAAGTCCTTGATGTATGACCATAACTGAGCCCAAAAGTTGTTAAGTAAAAAACTGTTAAGCGAATTTTGTTCTATTTTGCAACATTTCCTGCCACAGTTATTAAGTGTAATCACTACAGTTATTAAGTTAATATTACGTTAATAATACGCCTGGCTTCTCCATCGACTTGGCTTGTCAGAAAGTCACAAAAGATTATTATATGACCTGGAACACTGCAACTGTCATAAATATGAGTCAGTTGCCAAGCATTCAAATTTTGATCATGTGACCATGGGGATGCCGCAATGGTCGTAAATGTGAAAAACGGTCACAGGTCACTTTTTACAGCGCTCTTGTAACTTCAAATGGTCACTAAAAGAACTACTGTAATTCGAGGACTACCTGTAACGACTTAATTCGACATACAGTAGTTTCCAAATTCAAAACCAAGATGACTGCTAAAAAAAAATCGCTTTACAGAATTATCGGGACAACTGGTGGAGGTCATGCATACATCTGTGCATCTTCAAGCAAGCAACCTGCTTCTACGTGGGGAAACTGTCAAATCGCAGTGAAATATCCCAGACAAAATTCGCAAATCCCTTCCTCTCTGTATCACGACACTGTTCGAAGCAGCGCTTCATTCATTCATTCGGCTGCATTAGATTTATATTGCTTTATATTATATAAGTCAGGCTTCTGTCTAGGAAACAGCCACTCAAATCATGAACAAGACCCGCTTCGTGGCCAGACAACACTATCCCTCCACCCGTCCGGCTGCTTTCTTTCGCTTACGTTGCGAACGCCGAATTCGCCCAGAACCACGCGACTCCGCATCTCTTCCACGCTCCCGGGTGCTGCCATCCTTCACACAAACGCGTTCCATGCAGTACAGCCAAGGCCAATGCGCAAGCGCAAAGTTTTACCCTCGAGCAGGAAGGCGTCCTCTCTCACGTGACATTCGAATTCCGGTTGAGCGGCTCTTTTTCCACCGAACGGAAGTTGGTGGCGGGGGTACCGCCATGTTATGTGTGGCGCTTTCCAAAATAAACATTTGTGTGCGTGTGTGTGTGCGGCGTGCTTTAGAGTCACGGGTCAAGAGGGCGTTTTGAGCGCGTTGTAGGAGACGTCTTGGGGATTTTTCCCGCTTTTCTCTATGTCCCGTCGTTATAAGTTCCTTTTGTGTGTGAAGCTAGTTTCGTCTGGAACAACCAAGATGGCGCCGTAGTCAGGCCGGCTCCTGCGAAATCTCGCGAGAACACCTGCGTCTCCACATTCCCCCCGCCCCCGCGTGCGGCTCCTTAACCCCCCGAGCGCGGATTGCTTTGGCTTTGCTCCATCCGGGCTTTTTCCGCCTGGGCTTCGGTGGCTCTTCCGTTAGCGGGGCGGGGAGGGGGGAAAGCGAGAGCGCGGCCGGAGGCGTCGGTGCCTCCGCAACCGCTGCTGGGGAAATGTCCGGCCCTGGGGCAGCCCCGGGCGCCGGGGGAGCGAGGAGCGGGGCTGCGACGGCCTCTGCGGAGTGGGGAGCCTTCGAAGACAACATGCAGGTAAAGAGAGGTCGGCTAAGGGCTTTCCCATTTCTTGCGACCCCATCCCCCGAATTCGAATTGGGCTCCCTTCCCCACAGCCGCCGTCGCCCCGGTCGTGGGTTTGCTTCGGGAAACACCTACGCAGAGTAGTCCTCGACTTACGACCACAGTTGAGCGCGAAATATATGATGCTAAATGAAACATTTGTTAAGTGGCTTTTGCCCCGTTTTACGACCTTTATTGCCCCGGCTGCTGAGTGAGTCTCCAAAGCTTTAGAATAGAATGGAGCTGGAAGGGACCTTGGAGGTCTTCTAGTCCAGCCCCCAGCTCAAGCAGAAGACCTGGCCTATACCATTTCAGACAAGTGCCTGTTCAGTTGCCGCAGTTGCTAAGTTAGCGACAGGGTTGTTAAGTGAATCTGGCTTCCCCGTTGATTTTGCTTATCGGGTGGTCCGCAAAAGGGGATCACATGACCCCTGAGGACCCTGCAACCGTCGTAAATGCAAGTCAGTTGCCAAGGGTCCGGATTTTGATCAGGGGACTGTGGGGGAATGCCGCGAAGGTCATAACTCTGAAAAATTGGTCGTAAGTTACTTTTTTTTCAATGCCGTAACTTTGAACTGTCTCTAAACGGACAGTTATATGGTACACCTAAACGGACAGTTATATGGTACACCTCCCAGAGCCCTTCCCTGAGGGAAATGGGCGGTTAAGAAATATGAAATAAAAATAAATTAAAAACACCAACAAGGCTGGAAATGTGCCTGTGTTCTCTGCGGGACGAAGGAGAAGCAGCTGATGCTCCCGGCGATGTCCCTTGGAACGTAGACAGTCCATAAAGAGAGTCCTTGCGTGTTGTGCGGACGAGCAAAAAATCATGAACGTTGTCACAGCAAAATAAATACAAGGGAAAGGTCCCATAGGCGGTTTGTGCCAGGAAGAGGTTGGATTCCATACTCAGATATCCGATCCGCCAAATTGCTGCTTAACTTTTTTTGTTTTTGTTTTTTTTGCATGTGCCTTGCGTAAACTTAGTTCCTGGTTTCCAGGTAGAATTGGACAATAATGCAGCTGAAAAGATATTCACAACGTTAAGTTTAAGCTTGTGCTTGGGTTGGTTATTGAACTAATAAAAGACAGCGATCCGCATTCCATTGTTGTTTTTTGCGGGCCATTTGTTTGCCAGACTTAATGAACATTTGGCAGTTTTCACAGGGAAGAGCCCCACCTCCTTGTTATCAATATTTCTACCAATCCACCTAGGCTCTGGAAGCAGTTCTGTCATTCATTTCTGTTGCCTTTGCTATACTCATAGTTGCACAAGGTTCAAAATTGTATCCATAATGTTGAATGCATTAAAGCAGTGTTTCTTAAACCCTCTGAGAAATCTGCAAAATCAAAATTATTTGCCAGATCTTGAAGATATTTGCAAATATTAGAAACAAGGTCACTCTTATTATTTTTGTTTGTTAAAAAGTTTTTTCATGAAAAAATTGAGTTCAATATTGTTATTTGTACATGATTCAATACCCAAATGTTCTACAAATTGTTGTTAGTCGTGAAGTCATGTCCAACCTATCGCGACCCTGTGGACAACGTTCCTCCAGGCCTTCCTGTCCTCTACCATCTCCCGGAGTCCATTTAAGCTCACGCCAACTGCTTCAGTGACTCCATCCAGCCACCTCATTCTCTGCTGTCCCCTTCTTCTTTTGCCCTCAATCGTTCCCAGCATTAGGCTCTTCTCCAGTGAGTCCTTACTTCTCATTAGGTGGCCACATTATTTGAGTTTCATCTTCAGGATCTGGCCTTCTAAANTCCCCTTCTTCTTTTGCCCTCAATCGTTCCCAGCATTAGGCTCTTCTCCAGTGAGTCCTTACTTCTCATTAGGTGG
>AZIM01000547.1:23775-47376 GCA_000516915.1 Ophiophagus hannah | reverse complement strand
CCTCATTTTACCGACCTCGGAAAGATGGAACGCTGAGTCAACGTAACAGTTGCAAATCTGTTAAAAAGTTATTATCCAGGGTTACTCTGTCCTACTATTTGTAATTCCATTTTGTCCATCATCTCCAACTTATAGTCCAGAATTTATTTCCAAGTATTTCTGCATTAATACTTGTTCATCCCTTTCTCGTCAGTCTTCCAAAATATTCCCTGTCACAGTTATCATTTCTTTTTGGGAAGTAATACATTCTTATACTGTAGGGAAACACTGTCGCTGATTAGCTATCAGATGCTAACCCCATTCTTCAAAAATTTCCTGAAATGTCTCAAATGTCATAATGTTGTTTGTCGTTGGTAGGTTTCACAAAAGACTCTCTTCTTTTCTTCTGCCTGAAGTCTTTAGCCCCCTCTAGTGTTTCATTTTTAAAATTGCAAAATTTAAATTTCTATTGCTTATTTTCTAATAGACTTAATTCGTATTCTCATGAAAAATACTGGGGTTTTAATTATTTCCCAAAGCATTTAACAAAATATCCCAAAACTGTCTGAACCCCTAATTTGTTTCTAACTTTTTAAGATTAAGTACTTATTCAGCTTTTTGCTGTTTACCTCCGTTTTTTTTTAATTATGCAGGTTGTTAATTTATCTTTTGTATTGGAACAAATGTTAACTCACTAGGTGATTTTACAAACTTGTTGCTTTGAAGGTTTCTTGCAACTTTACAGTAATTACACTTCCAAGGGGTTTAGAAAGTGAGACTTAATGAACCTGGTGTTCTGAAAAGGTTCTGCTGCGGTTGAGATGGCTTCCCTTGTCTCCTGGCGCTGAAACCTGCAGGAAACTGCTGTTATCACTAGATAGAGATGGCTGGATTTTTGCTGTTGTGATTTTGAGATGATGAAGTTAAAAGAGAAATTCACAGGCTGAAAATTTAACCATTTTGCTTTTGGCAGCAGCACTATCTACGGGGCCGAAAGGAAGATGAAAAGTTGCCAGTGTCAATGCTTAAAGAAACTTTTTTCCATTTCAGATTCTAGTTCCCAGATGGTCTTGGTAACATCAGGCCTTGGAGAAAGTCTGTTAGCAGAAACAGAGATGTGAACAGAATGTCTGATGAGAACTATTTCCATGCACTGTATTTGGAAAGATCATATATTGGTAGAAATGTGTATTTTCACACATCTTGTGTAATGGTCCACTGTGCTTCTGAATTCATGTGTGCACAAAGCAAAGATAGGAAAGCTGATACGCCTGTATGCAAATACTGGGCTGTGTGACTGAAGATCCACTCATCACTTTTTTCCCTACTCTGGAACCAGATCCTAATTAATCAGTCCTTATCATCTGCTTTTGATGATTCAGTTGCGGTATTTTTATATTTTGTCATATTTAACTGATCTTTGGGAGAAGCTGCTTTTTTCAGATGTATATATTTATGTATAAGAGATATTCTTTTTATTGCTTGTATTTATGCTTGGGTAAAATTTTATAAAATTAACAAAAACATGGCAGAGTTCTGATCTACGTATGGATGAAAAAGTTAGAAGGGAATGAGATGTACACTAAAAATTAGTAACAGCTCACCTGAGCATGGCATTAGTAAAACACTTTGTCTGCTTGACTCCACGTATCTTATTGTCTTAACAAAAAGCAGAACACTAACAGAATTATGTTGTAAGAACTTTTTCAGCCAAGGCCTACACTGAACTCAATTTCATGTACTTTGCTGTCTTTACTTTCACAAATCCATTTTGATATGTGCTTTGTTTCACAAAACAGCAATAGGCCATTAAAAATAAAAGCTACAGCAATCACATAATTGATTGTGGAAATAATATTGATAAATTAATTTAATAAATAAAATGTCGATGCCTACCAACTCTCAAATGATTCTGGGTGGCTCTTCCAAGTTGGGCTGAAAAGGGCGTTGGCACTTACCTGAGACGCCCGTTCTCTTTGAGCTGTGAAGAGCATCCAGAAGTGGGAGGTGCTCAGTCTCTTCCTAGACAGGCTGGGCTTAATTATTAGGATGCTCCACCTCCTCCTCAGGACTCCACCCAGTGTCCCAGTTTTTGCGAAGTCACAGTAGCTAAATCCTCTATACTTCAATCTAGCTAAAGAAGCAGTTGGTCGGAACAGTGCCCCACCAGACGGATCTTGGGTGGGGCTGGATGCTCTTCACAGCTCAAAGAGAACGGGCGTCTCAGGTAAGTACCAATGCCCTTTCTCCTATGAGCTGTTCAGAGCATCCAGAAGTGGGACATACCAAAGCTGGAACTGTCCACGGGGGGGACTCTGTCTGGTAGTAAGTCTACTCTCGATCCCTGTGAACCTGCTGCAATACCCTTCTGCCAAATAAGGCCTCCGCAGAGGCAAAAACATCAATTTTGTAGTTTCTGATAAAGGGCGATGGGGAGGCCCAAGTAGCTGCTCTACAAATTTCCTCTATTGGGGCCTGAGTGGCCCAGGCTGCTGATGTTGCCGCGCTCCTTGTGGAATGGGCTGTGATGCCCTCAGGCACTGGAATGGATTGAATTTCATAAGCTTTGGCTATTGAGGCCCACAGCCACCTTCCAATAGTTGCGGTGGAGACTTTGCGACCCTGAGTCTTAGGAAGAAAGGAAACGAAGAGAGTCTCTGTCTTCCGAAAGGGTGCCGTGTGTTCTAAGTAGATGCGTAATGCCTGTCGAACATCAAGACTATGCCACTGAATTTCCAATCGATGACAAGGAGCCAAACAGAAATTAGGAAGCACTAATTCCTGGGCTCTGGAAGGTTGAGTTGATTTTGGGGATACATGTTGGGTCAGGCCTGAGGACAACTCTGTCCTTGTGGAATATGCAGAGGTCCTTTCTTACGGATAAGGCGGCCAATTCGGAGATCCTCCTGGCCGATGTGATTGCAATTAAAAAGACGACTTTGTATGTAAGAAAATGGAAGTTGATAGATCTCAGGTTCGAAGGGATCCTTGGTAAGTGCATTCAACACCTTGTTCAGGTCCCAAGTTGGGAACTGATGCACTACCGGAGGACGCAGATTGGTGGCGCCCCTAAGGAAACTACGAATCCGAGGATGGTGTGAAATGGAATGAAGGTCACCCCAAGAATCACCAAAGCCAGGGCTGCTACTTGTCTGCGTAAGGTGTTTGGGGATAGTCCCTTGTCCAGGCCCTCCTGCAAAAAGTCTAACAATTGAGCCATCGATGGAGAGGTGGGATCCACTCGTGACCGTGTACACCAGCGACAAAAAACGGACCAAGAGGCGTTACAAATTCGAGTTGTAGAGGGTCGCCTAGCCGCTTGTATGGTGTCAGTGACTCTAGTTGAGATGTTTTCGGCTCTTAGACATCTCCGCTCAATTTCCAAACGGCTAGGCTGAGCCATTGAGGGTCCGGATGGAGAATCGGACCCTGAGAAAGTGAGATCGTTGATGGCTGTATCCTCCAAGGGTCCTCGATCGACAGATCCCTCAGGTTCATGAACCATGTCTGTCTGGGCCAATAGGGAGCCACCACTAATATCTCTGCCCTCTCGTCCAAGATCTTTTGAATCAACCTGGGTATCACCGGCGGGGGGGGGGATGCGTATAGGAGCCCGGGGGGGCAAGGGCAACGAAGAGCATTGACATTCTCTACCCCTTGTGACAGGTACCTGGAGATGAAACGTGGTAGTTGGGTGTTGTGGGGAGAGGTGAATAGGTCTATTACCGGAAGGCCGAATCTCAGTACTGCTGTTTGAAAAATCGATGGGTGTAGTCGCCATTCCGACTGATCGAGACTGGCCCTGCTGAGCCAGTCCACTTGGACATTTGAGATGCCCAAGATGTGTTCAGCTTTGAGGGAAAGTAAATTGTTCTCGGCCCACAGAAACAACTTCTCCACCTCTCTCATTAGGTTTCTGCAGTGAGTGCCCCCGTTTGTTTATGTGAGCCTTTACAGTGATGTTGTCCGTCAGCACCAGTATGTGTCTGGAACGCAGGCTTGAAACAAAACTCTGGAGGGCTAGATGGATGGCTCTCAACTCCAACCAGTTGATGTTGCACACCTGTTCTGAGATGGTCCAGCGGCCTTGCGCCATGTGAGAGAGATAGTGTGCCCCCCATCCGAACAGACTGGCATCTGTAGTGATGGTTTCTCTGTGAGGATCTCTGAACGGGCAACCACGGTTGATTGTGGGAACGGTCCACCAGCAAAGGGATCTTAGTACGATGTTCGGTACTGTGACTCGAGTCATGGAACTGTCTCTCCCGGACCGTTGGTACGGTAACAGGAACCATTGCAGAGTCCTGGCATNAGTTTCCTAATACTTTCCTGCCTATCGGGCAAAAGAAAAACCTTCCCTTCTGTGGTGTCAAGGATCGCTCCCAGATGGATTAATCTGGTTGTAGGGACTAAATGGCTCTTTGCCCAGTTTATCGAAAACCCATGCTGTTGTAGAGTGGAGATGGTAGTATGAGTATCCACCGTTGACTGATGAATAGATGATAAAAGAATTAAGATGTCATCTAGATAGCATTGTAAATGGATGGGTTTGTCCCTAAGGGAAGCGGCTAAGGCCACCAAGACCTTGGTAAAGGTCCTGGGGGCGGAAGCCAGGCCGAAAGGGAGGGCGACGTACTCATAGTGTGAATTATTGTAGCAAAATCTGAGAAATTTGCTATGTGAAGGCCGAATTGGAATGTGCAAGTATGCTTCAGTAAGGTCTATGGACGTAAGTACGTCGCCCTGCCTGATGCCAAGCAGAATCGATTGTAAAGTCGTCATCTTGAACTTGCTGTAGACCAGTGACTTGTTGAGGCATTTTAGGTCCAGAATTGCCCTCCATGCCCCCGAACTTTTAGGAACCACAAAGAGGTGAGAATAAAAGCCCTGACCCTGTTGATCTGCTGGAACAGGTTGTATGGCCCGAATTGCCAGCAGGTGAGATAGCTGTTCTCATAAGGGCTCTCTTCCTGGGGTCCTTGGAAAGTGGGCTTCTCATAAAAAAGTTTGGGGAGTGGATTGGAATTCCAGGGCCAGGCCGAATCTAATGGTGTCCCTGACCCAGGCATTGGAAGTAGAGGAATCCCATTGGTCGGCAAATAATCTTAAACGGCCCCGAATGGGTGTTCCTTCACAGTTCCTATTTGGAACAGTGGAAAACCCTACCACTTGCTCCTCAGAACTGTCTCCTAGTCTGACCACCCCTTCTGTACTTGATCGCGAATTCAGGCCTATCCGACTGTTGCCCCTGAGTCTGTGGAGGTGTCCTCTGTCTTGAATAGTAGGGGCCCTGGTAAGAGGGACAAAAGGAGCCTCTACGAAATGGTTGGGGGGCTTTAGACTCTGATCTCCAAAAGAGAGAGGGGAGGATCCTTTTCTTGTTCTTAGTCTCGATAAGAAGAGGATCCAGGGCTTTGCCAAACAATTTCTCCCCGGATATGGGAGCAGAGGCAAGCTTCCACTTGTGCTTTGTGTCCGCCTGCCAATGCCTGAGCCATAATAGTCTCCTAGCTGATATCTGGGAAGCTATAGCTCGCGAGGAGAACTTTACTGCATTGAAAGTTGCATCTGCAGAAAATTCTGCAGCCGCCACAATCTTTGCCACATCNTTCTTTGGGCCCCCCTGCCAATGCCTGAGCCATAATAGTCTCCTAGCTGAGACTTGAGAAGCTATGGCTCGTGAAGAGAACTTCACTGCGTTGAAAGTTGCGTCTGCAGAAAATTCTGCATCTGCAATAATTTTAGCCACGTCCTGGTGCGCTCAGACGTTGGAGGATGGAATAATCTCCCTTAGATGTCGGAGCCATCTAAGAGAGGACCTTGTAAAAAAGGAAGCGGCCATAGCCGCTCTAATGGCCCATGCATCTGATACATGCGCCCTGCATAGGGCCAGTTCTGCTCTCTTTTCTTCAGGCTTGAGAACCTCCGCCGCCTCCCCTGGAATGGCAGAGGAGGATACTAGGGCAACTATTGGGTCATCTACCTCCAGTGTGTTTAAGGAATTAGGAAACTCAGGGGTTAGATTATGAAACTTTTTGTCGTACCCCATTGGGGCAGGGTATGACATAGAGCCCATTGCTTATGGACCAGGTCCGAAAACATATGGGGAACTGGTATCACTTCTGCTTCGTTGGCCGGTTGAGAAAAAATTAAATCTCCCTGTTCTTGAGACCCTGTAGGTTGTGCTGTGGGGTTACTATCGAGGCGAAGTGTTCCTCGCCTTAAATAACAGGGATTTAAATAAAGGTGGGTGGAAAAGCCCTGTGAAAACTGGTTGGTCAGGTGTGATGCCTTCATCATTGGACATCCCTCTCTCCAATGGGTCCGCCTCAGAGAGGCCCTGATCCAAGTTATGAAGGGACCCCACTTCCTGTTCCATCCAATCTCCTTGCTCTCCTAGGTCTTGTAAGTCCTGTGGGGGCAGAGTGAAGGGGTAGAGAGGTCCCCTTGGGGAGGTACCTGATGGAAGTGTTGTTCTACAACACTCAAAAGATCTTTCCGACAGGGACATGCAGTCTGGAGCTGAAGAGTGTTGGTTGGCCCAGATGGATTGCTGCACACCCGCCATGGTCCCTTTTTGTATTGCCAGTTCCATCCAGGATCTCATCTTGGCTGGGATTTCCTCAAGAAAGTCATCTTCCTGACGGAGTCCTGCAGCTGTGGGGGTAAATGTTGCCTCTAGAGGTCTACGTGGAGTCGGACCAGCTGCTGGGACTTCTTGAGTAGCAGATCTGCAACAGTCCTTCTGGACTGAGTGGATAGATCCAGGGCGGGAGGTGGAGGGCTTGGGGCCGGAATAGGAGCTAAAGGCTGTGGTGGAGCAGCCTGTTCAGGGTTTCTGGCACGTTTGCCTACCTGCTTCTCAAGGGCCTGGTGACATCTATGGGCGTCTTTTTCCGCTGCCCATGACGGCCTGTTAGGCTCCTTGGGTTTATCACGGGTCTTTGCTGTTGTAGATCTGGGGCTATAACCGCTAGCCATCCTTGTGGAGTGGCAGTTACTGTGTGAGGCAACCGCAGTGGAGGTGGTTGGCACACTTGAGGGCCTGCTCCTGGGAAGGGCAGGGGAACCTTATTCTAACTTCCCTTTTTTTAATTTATATATGTGTGTGTGTGTGTGTGTGTGTATTTTAGAGTGGGCCAATATAAAAGTAATCTGGGACTGTGGGAATTAGATTACCCTGCAGCTAGGCCCAATTCCTGTTGTGTGGTCTCTGAACAGGCTCCTGTGAGGCCTTGCCAATTGTAACAGTACACCCCTCAGGAGGTAAGGGCCTTACCCAGGCCCCCAGGAAGGGAAACCAAAGGGTACAAAGGGTAGGGGTGTCCTTCTCCCGGGTCCCCAGCAAGGGAAACCTATGGGGGAAATTCACTGACCACCAATATAATTCGCTTCGGAAACCAACACCACGCGGTCTCTCAAAATGGCGCTGGTCACCTCGCTAAGCCCAAGAGCTGAAGCGATTGAGTAATGGTCCCCAGAAAGGGAAACCGAAGGTCTGCGATCGTGAAGCTGTGGAGAAACTATGCCTATTCTGCCGTCTGTGAGATTGGAACGACAGGCACGCGATCGCTAGACAGGTGCTCCTGGTGGTTGTGAGATTGGAAAGATAAGGCTCCAAGGCAGCCGCCTCAGAGCACTGCTGCGCTTGCTCCTAGCAAGCCCCGACGATTAGATGGTAAGTTAAATCCATCGGGGCAAGGGAAGACCTAAGAATGAATAAGTTTCAAACCTGTCTGAAGAGAACCGCTATAATTATTTTTTTTTTTGCTCTGCTCCGACCAAGTACCAACTGCCTGCTACAAAGGCTGAGCTAAAACTGGGACGCTGGGGTGGAGTCCTGAGGAGGTGGAGTGTCCTAATAATCAAGCCCAGCCTGTCTAGGAAGAGACTGAGCTCCTCCCACTTCTGGATGCTCTGAACAGCTCATAGGAGAATGAGAGGGTGCATACAATAGTCACCAAAGACAACTTGTCAGTAAACAGGTTGCACTGCTCAGATAGCTAAGGCCGAGTAAGATGCCCATAGTAGCACATTATCCATTTTCGCCTATCCCGCTTCAAGAGGGGACACACAGTCAACTATCCAACTAATGAAGCTGTAGGCCATCAACACATTCCATTTTCAACTCCAGAGTGTTCATCCCTATCCCACGAGTATTACAGGGGACAGAAGCTGGCAATGCTAGATACCTAACTCTCTTTGTCCTCCAGATGGAACACTGGTGTTGAATGACATCCTCCTCCCTGAAAGCCATGGGCCAGAGATCTCTAGGATCAAGCAGGAATTCACCAACTAGGCCCAGATTTCTTAGGTTAAACCTTCCTACTCAGCCATAGAAGTGGAGAAAGATAGAAAATACCACCATGGATGATTCAGAGCCAGATTAACTTACAGAAGCAAGTATGAGAGAGAGAAAAGTAGCACCGTTCTCTTTTGTCCCCCTTTCTTCCTCCCCAGACTTCCACTGCAACGGGCAAGAACTAGGCTGACTGCAAAGGGAAGACATATGATACCAGGTTAACAAGTCATCCTGTCCTCCCACATGCAAATTTGGTTAAGAGGAAGGGGCAGTTCTCCTTAGATGGAGCAGAAGACTAACATTCATGCATCAGATCCATCAGGCTTTTCCAAAAGGCAGTCTTTCCACAACTAATTGGGGGGGGGGGGGTAGTCTGTAAGTCCCTAGACTAAAAGAATCAGAATCATTTGGTTCTATGGATCCTGTGTTATATCTGTTGGAATTGGGTGTTTGTAATAGAACTTCCTTTTTTTGCTTCCATTTTCTGAAGTACCTAATACTGTACCTAACCCTATTCACTTTGGTCCAACAACTATATTATTGTACAGTATTGCCGTTCTAGAAAATTATATATCTCCTCTGCAAATAAAATACAAAGACCTTGAAAACCAATAGGAGGCAGCAGTGTCTTCATTTTCTAATTAGGATTTTTTTCAGTAAACCCTTGCATGGTTTATAGTGGACTTCCAACCAGAGATGTTTTGGATTTCAAATACAACCTTCAAAGTGGTTGAAGGTGAGATTGAGGTGGATATTAGAGAGCAGAACACCTAGAAGGACTCGTGTTGGGAAAGGCTGGTATAAGTGTATATCAAGAATTTGAAGGGATCTAAAAACCAAATACTGAAAATAAAAAAAGAACTAATATATGCTTCTACTTTAGTAAGGATGCCTCATGCTACACGAAGGTCTTCAGCATCCTGCTAAAGACCAAAGGTCAATTGTTACCTAACTCATAATTCTAGGGGGGGGGGAAAATGCAATTTGAATACAATCACAAAGGAAAGTTAATCTTGGTGTAATTTACAGATAGAGTTGTATCTCAGGGGTAAAGCAATCTTTTGCATTAAGGTGGTTCCAGATTAGATCCCATGCATTTCTGGTTAAAATATCATTTAGCAAGTTTTGAAAGATATCTCTGATTGCATCTTTAGAATTTTAACAGAAGATTTCTATGGTCTGTTTCTGATTCAAGCCACAAAATAAAGAACCAACTGCGGAGACATATTTTTAAAATAGTTTTATTTCTGCCTTTAAAATATACATTATCAGTTTGAAAATCTCAAAACAAAACAAAAAAAACCCAAAAAACCCCAAAACAAAACACACACCACCACCACCAAAACATTTTAGTTGTAGGTTAACAGTCTTTGAGTTGGGACTCTAAAGTGTGGGAACAGCTAAAATGAGTCAATTCAAGTTCTCCAATAAATACTGCCAGAGGTGAAGGGCTAAGAAGCCAGATTGCACAAGGGCAGTAAATTCACCTGATAAATTATACTATTCATTTATAATAATAAAAAAAATATTTTTCTTCTGGCTTTCTTCCCCCAGCCTTTAGCCCATTAAGTTATTAACTACAGGACTACCCAAGTGCTTGGGCGGCATGTCAACAGCACTTCAAAGGTCACTTATAGAAGGGGTTAGCTTAAGGGGTTAAATGGGTACCCATAACCTCTGCAAGGTTTACATTATCCATTTTTGGCTCTTAAACCACATCCAACTTTTTTTTTAAACATAAAAAAATCCAAAAATTTAAATCCCACCCACTTGGAGGGCTGTGAGGGCCAAAAGAGGGATGGTAGCGACCCTGAGATGATTATGGGTCCCTGCTTTAGCTCACTGTACCTAATGAGAGGAGCATTTTTTTTTAATCATCTGGTTATCAGCTATACTTGTGTCAGTTTCGGAATGTTTTATGCAGCCAAACACAGAAAGGACAACTGAATCTGGATTTAAAATATTGTAACCGAAATGGTCTCAAATCGATTCCATTGACCCAATTAGCTCATGAGAATTATTTCATTTCAACTAGATAAGATTCAACCAATACTGGTTTAAATAAAAGGTCACCAAACTGCCCTA
The DNA here is from genome assembly GCA_000516915.1 of Ophiophagus hannah. Taxonomy (NCBI): domain Eukaryota; kingdom Metazoa; phylum Chordata; class Lepidosauria; order Squamata; family Elapidae; genus Ophiophagus; species Ophiophagus hannah. The sequence continues at coordinate 37,010 of AZIM01000547.1, read as the reverse complement.
TCTCCATCAGTAACCTGATTTAAAAGAATACAGGAGGACCGGAACAGAAAAAAATAAGTGACCTTTGTCCTCTTCCATGTAGTGCAGAGAAAATTCAAGGAATTCAAAAGCTAAATCAAGAGAATGAACAGAGAAGTAAGTAAATATGAGCTGAAGAAATCAGACCACTAAGTATTATGTAAGCTAAAGGAATAATATATTTAGCACCAGTTTATTAGCAAAAAATACTGTGTTACATCTCACTAATACAATGTAGTAGCTAGCAGCTTAACTAAAGGAATGGTCCATTAATAAGAATTTAAACACGACCATATCCAAAAGGTCAGGTATGACCAGATTGCTGTATTTGAAAAGAAAGGCCGTAATATTCTCTAACAGAAAATTACCAAAATCTCATTCAAACAAATAACTGGCAAAAACAATTAAGGGAAGTAGCTGAGAAGTTTCTCTGGTTGCATGAATAGCATGGCAGGCTAATGAATTCAAATATGGAAGTTTGATTCTTTAATGAAAAATTCTTAACACTATGAAATTAGTCCCTCCCCTCCGATGCACAAATAACACACAAAAACATAGCCAGAAAGGAAGAACAAAATATTGAATACAAATAGGAAACAAAAAAGGGGGAAAGGGAATAAAAGACCTTGGATAAGGCCTTGGAAAGGCACTAGTGTCAATCTGGACCCCATATTGGGATGCCCATCCTCATCAGCCGTCTCCAAGGGGGCAAACAAGAAGTATCTAATTTTGTGCCAAGAAGAGTCATCAAGAGGCAAGCTGGCTGTATGGTTTAGTCTTAGATTAATGTGGATTTCTTCCTCAGCTAGTGAAACAATTTTATGGACCAGACACAAGATGACTCAAATCAAAAAGCTGAGCTATCTCTTCTACAGCACGTACCACCCCACCCCACAATACCTTTCTGCTCACCCAAAAATGGAGAGATAAGTACGTATTAACAGTTGAAGACCTGAAGCAGCATTCCTCAATTTGGCATCCCCTCAGAAATGTTGAAACCACACAACCCTATACAGTCACACTTGCTGGGAATTTTAGCCCCTGCACGTCTAAAGAATAAGAGTGAGGAAGACTAATCCAAAGGAAAACATAGATAGTATACTATCACCAAGACACGATCCAGAGTATCCAAGTGATAGCTAAACAGACAGCTACACAGACTCAGCTCATTATGGCAAACAATCTAGCACAATTTGGGAGACTATGGCAGGGAGTCTGAGGTCTAGTTTGGCAGAAAACCCCAAGTTCCCAAATATGGAGCCCCACTCCTCATATGCAACATGCAAAGAAATGGTAGAGGTGATTCCTGTGCCTCATCTGCCTTGTTGACCAATGCATACAGCCACAGGAAGCCTTGGAGAAACAAACATGAACTCATCAAAATGTTACAGAATTCACCAAAAGCTTACAGAACTTCTGTTCATTCACAGACAGCTTCTCACTTCATTCATCTTCTTCGCCCGATGGCTTGGTGGGAGACTGAGGCAAGAAAACAGGAACTAAACATTCCTATCTTGTGCCATAAGCCAAAAAGGTAGAAATATAGGCTTCAGGTGTCTCAGGACTTAATTTGAATCAATTGGAACTGATCAGTAAGTGTGAAGGCAGAATTTTTGAAGAAAAGAAATGAAGTCAGGTGGAATCCCACACCATGCATTTTGAGAAAGGATGCATGGAGGGGAGATAGAAAGCATATCTTTGTTTCAACTGCTCCTTTGTTCTTTACCTTAAAGAGGGAAAATCTGTAAGGTAATTACCACCAGATTCAATTTCATATAGTTAGAGTGCTTGTGTAGATCTAAAATTGTGCTGGTTTTCCAATCATATACATTATTATAATTGGACTCAGTGTAACTATTTTCTAGATCTTGGCCTTCTAGACAAGGAGAACAGGTTGAAGACAGTAGGCACAGAGAGCACAATTCTATCTCTTATCCACCCCTGAGGAGTGCTTGAACAGTCAACATAAGCACAAAAGAGTTGCCAGCATACATCCAACTGCATCCTGGTGTTCGAGCTGTTTCCCCCTTTCCTGTGTATTAAAAAGACAGTAAATACTTAAACATTGCCTAGAATTCCTGGCAAAAAAAACAAGATGGCAATCCCTTGAGCCTCAGGGCTTGAAGGGCAACCCTGGGAAGAGAATGCAACACTCAACCTGGGTAGCCAAGACAATTCTTCTCCATTCTCAAGTAAGTAAGTTGCCTTGCTCCTGAGCGTGGGTTAAGCTGTCCTTCCGATGTAAATGATGAACCCCCATTCTTTTGGGGCTGCGATGTGGGCGCCCAGGAGGTGGCTTGCTCTTGGCATCCTTGCTCTGCTCAGAAACCCCCTCCTGACTGTTCTCCCTCCTGTCCTGGAGCAGCAATTCCTGTTCTTCAGCTGGGCTCCCAGATGGGTAGTCTATGTAATCTTTGGACTTCTCTGGTGAAGAAGTGGCAGGCTCTGCCATCCCCTCAGTACCAGACCCTTGCAGTAATTTGCAGCTTTCGTCCTGGGAGAAATCTGTGCTGTAGTCAGAAGAGAAGTGGTTCCGGCGACTCCGAAACTCTGTGCTGTCAATGTCCACACTTGAGTCCCTGCTTACACTCCAGCTGCAGCTCTGCACGGATTCTTCACCATCTGAGTAGGCGGAAGCTACCCGACCTAACTCTTGCATGGAGCGGCTGAAACGTTTCTGGAGCTCCTGTGCCGTGTCACGGCTAAATGCAGTACGGTTTACTAGCACCTGCTCTGTGGCAGGAGGAGCCTTATCCACAAACATCCGTTGCCAGTTAGCTAGTAAATCCTCCTCAGAGCTGGCAGAGCTGGCAAATGTGCTGGGAACCTGTGGGGGGCTGCTGAAGGGGCTGCTTTGAGAAGATCCAGGAACCCGGCTCAACTTGGGGGAAGGTTGGTAGGAGCAGCTGGAGGCAGAGCGTTGACCTGAGGCTGGGCTGCTGGGAAGGGGGCGCTGCCTGTCACAGTTCTCATCCTCCCCCTGGACTAAGCTCAAAGAGATAGCTTGGCGGGTAGCATAAGTACAATTGGGCAGCGGGCTGTTCTTTGGAATCCGCACCTTGTCCTCGGAAAACTCAATGACTTTGCGCCCTGGATACATGGGGTGGGGAGGGGGAGGGGTGGGATATGGGCTTAGTTTCTCAAAAGTAGGCACCTCCTTTGGCAGGCTCTCCAAGCAGTTCTGTGACTTGCAGCTCCCATTTTGCTGTCTAGATCCCTCCTTCCCCTTGCTTTCTCCTTGTCCCGAACTCACACAAGTTTCAGGAAGAGTGCCACTCATATCTACATGCACAAAAACATCTTCAGCCATAGAGCAACTTCCACTGCTGGATTTGGCTGAGTTCAGCACCAGTGATTCTGGCTTCTCCAACACTCTAGCAATGACTGAGGTGGGCACAACATCAGAGGGAGCCAAGGTGTGCAGGTCCTCCTGGTCAGGGCCTACAGAATCCTGAGTGTTTTGCAGGTGCTTGTTGACCATATCTTGCAGCTCATATGGAAGCTAATAAGAAAAAGACAGAGTAGTCTAGAATTAAAATAGCATATAGGAAACAGGGTAAATGGGATGGACAAATGCACCAAGGTGTCTGCAGAGGTTTCTGCAAAACCCATCTAAATTGCTTGTTATAACTAAATATAACTGAAGAGCTTTTCAAATGTTATACCTACATTCAAAATTCTTCTATTTCTATCCCAGAATCAAGGGAAATATTGTGTTTCCAATATACATTTAGAAGAAATAGAAATATTTCTAATATCTTGCATTCCTTGCTCATGTTAGGCCAACACAATACTATTGATTGGTGGAAAAAAAAGCTGATTGCCACACTGAATTGAACGACCAAATCCCTCCCTGCCCTTGTTATAAGCTACGTCTGCCAGGAAGCATCTAGTAATTATAGGCCACCGTCTTGGCCAAACTGCCCTAGAATTAGTTCAACTGATTTTGGCAACAGAACCACTTTGCACTCCCTGGGAGTATTTTCATAGACAGTCTGTCAAGCAAATTATAAGCAAGGAGTATAACATTTTCATCAGCTTTCATCTGTGCAGTCACACAAATAGATTCTGTGCAGAACATTCTAGAGCTGAGTTTTTAGCAGAACATGATCCTTCCCTGCTCTCTTAAGATGCCTTCCTGCAGGACTCAGCTCTTGTTCTTTTCTCAATAAATACTGCAGCAATTCCTGTAAACCATGAAAAGAAGAATGACTGGGAACATGAAAACCAGCACCCATGGCAGAAATAGAATAGGGTGAATGAATGCAGAGGTGATATAGTCTTTGTCCCTGACCAAATGCCCTGGTGATGGGCCAGATGTGTTAGGATTGCAACGACAAGCATGTGTTAACATAAATATACAACAGTAGAAACGTGTAAACACTGATACCTGAGAACATGTACCAGGCTTGCAAATATAAATGAAAAAACCACCCTTTTATAAGTAATAGATAACTCTATATCCTAAAGGGATGCCCACAAGTCATCCATAGGGTGAGTAGCTTGGCAGTCTATATTTGAAATTATCCATTTTTTAAAATGTTGAAAACCAGCATGTGCATGAATCTCTTAACATTAAAGCAAGAATGTGATGACTTTCATCAAGGCACAATTTCAATACAATGGAGCAATTTTCTTATGCAGCTGGAAAAAAACCCAGGCTCCAAAGAAGCACTAAAAATAAAAGTACTACTTTACTAAATAAATACTGTACTTAGGAAAATTAATATGCAAAAAGAAAGCCCAAGAAAAGTCACTTAATCCAAATCTCCAAGGCAGAAGGTTCAATTAATCTTATGATGCTGTTGATGCCACTGTGGCAATAAACTGCAGGAAAGCAGCAGCCATGTCGTTTGAGCATAAGCTCAAATCCTCAAGCACAGGAATGAATCAAGTGCTCAATTCTACAGTATTTTGAAGAATATTCTGTGTAAGGCCTATCTGTGTGGTACATAAAGAACACAAAGAAGCACAATGACATCACTAGAACTCATAGCATATTCAATATCTATAGGAATTAATAGCATCTTGGTCTGGTCTCCATTAGCCTGAACTGAAAGCATCTTATTTTAACTAAAATAATATGAAATTCTTGAGATAGAGTGGGAGGTTTGACGATGTCAGTAGCAGCTGATTCTAGACATCAGAATATATACAGGATAGTTGAAAAATTCATGATATAATTGATTCTACCGGTGTGTTATTGCAATATTGAAATGGGAGAAAGCAAGTGTTTAAAAATAGTTTTAATATATAAATGTGTTCTATATACTCATATAATTGTAGAGGTGCCATTTAATTATGGAATAAAATAGTATAACTGAAGATGAATTTATCTCTTCCAATAAAGAAAGGGTAGATTTCATATACTGATTTTCAAAGCTATCAATATATTTTAAAAGATATTATGCAAACATCATCTATTAATCTTGTTCCTATTTTAAAAAGCTGCAATGAATATAACTATATGTATAAACCAAGTATAAATGTTTCAACTGTATTTGATGTTAAATCTTGGTCCCAATTCATCTGTGAGTCCAATGATACATCAGTACCAGAAGACTTTCAACATCTACCTTGGGAATAACTCTAACACTATAAAGATCTGTTGGATAAGTAAGGAACCCTTCTCAGTGGTGATACCAATACTTTAGAAACACTGTCAAGAGACAATAAGTCCTTTCCATGCATCTATTTTGTATATAGCTTTCTATTTAAGATTGCCATCAGTTTAACTCATAGATGATTTTTACCTTGAAAGCAGATTTGAACAATATATCTTTTTTTTTTTACAAAACCTGTTAGGACTTCTAGTTGACCATGATTGTATTTGTATACCATTCTGCAAGCCTGAAAACCAGCAAAAATATACTCATCATAATGGCAAAAGCAGTAGCAGGAACATACTGAACTTTGGAACAGATTTGTGATATTTATGAAATCTGGAAATCTACCAGATATTTAAACTTCCTAGTCTAACTAGTTTCCTTATTTTCTGTCCTGCTACTAAATCACCTCCTCACTTTAGTTAAAAACCCCTGTAGTAAACAGATACTTGCACTGGATTACTAGTTTTCTTATAAATAACTCATTGTGCTGAGGACTCACATAGAAATGGATAGCTGAAACAAAAAGAGGAAAGTTAGAATGAATCAGGAAACCTGCAATTCATGAAACTCTTTTCAGGAACCTACTGAATTCAGAGCCAATCAGGCAATGAGAATGAGAAGCAACATGTACAAGATGATTGTCATTAACTATCTGCAGGAAACAGAAACCCCAGAAAAATAAGGACATGTAGTTCATCCCAGGCCATTCAAGTGATTCAGCAGTCCTCAAACCCATTCAGGTTTTTACTCACATCAGCAAATTTGTGGTTCCGAAAGTGAGATTTGTTGCACTTCAGGAGCTGCACTGCTAAGTTACAGTCTAGCCGGTATCGCTCCTGTCAAGACAACACATCATAATTGAAGAGACATAGCTTGAAATGGTTCACAACAATGTGATATCCCAGGCAAAACTACAAAAGTATTCCATAATGATGAAAACGAAACAACTGAGAACTTGCAACAGTTTACAGCAACCCAGAATCTGGCAACTGAAAGCTAAGGGCAGAACCAGTCTTGATCATATCAATTTCTCTCACAAGTCCCAATGAACATTGTAGAAAAATAAAAATGCATTAAAATGTACAGCTACTATCGTCTACTACCTGTTCTAGCTACTAGCTTCTTCTCCATTGGGGCTGATTAAAACTTGTGCAATTTGACAAGTTCATTCACAAACAAGAATAGTTATTTTTAAAATAGGCTTTACGAAAGACAACTACTGTAAATGGAGAACTTCATAGCTTTATAAACAGAAGTCAGTAAATAAGGCCTAAGAAAAGGCCTAGACCAGGGGTGTCAAACACAATTTCATTGAGCGCCACATCAGGGTTGTATTTGACCTGGGGAGGGGGGGCAGCTTGATGTCACTCGTGTCGGGGGCGCCTATGGTGATCTGAGCGCTCTGACAGTGAAAATGGGCTCCTGAGTTCTGTTTTTACTGGCAGAGGCACCACGGGCCTGTCATTTGCTGTTTCCAGGACGATCCCGCGGGTGAGATCTAAGCATCCCAAGGCCCAGATCTGGCCCATGGGCCTTGAGTTTGACTCCTCCGGCCTAGACCATATCTAGAGATAGGACCATATAGAAGTGATATGTAGGCCAGGCTGGTACATCAGTGTACAAAGCTATAAGGAAAAATAATAAAAATATTAAATTAAAAAACAACTCACTAGACAAAAAAATGTTTCAGAATCCTTGGTAAATGTCTGATAGAATAAACCAAGTTTTATGGCTGTCAGTTAATGCACTGCATTTCCATACCTAGGTCCTCAAGATATGCTGGCATATGAATCATATCAAGTGGAAAAGCCCATATTCATAATTTTTGTACATTTTGAGAAAGGCTGTTCTAAACAAAACACAGATAAAGCATCCCAATTTTCACAATCCATCTTCTTGAAAAAGTTTAGCATCAATATGTTGCTTGGATAGCAATTGGACTCTCCTATACACTGCTGGTCTTTTTTTTAGAATGGTATTTATTGATCTTTAGCAGGCTGTCATGTTCTGCTCTTCACAGAACTTTAAACACTAATATACTTAAGTAAAGATAAGCCTAGTAATTATTTCTGTTTCTTACACAATATCAATGCTTTGAAAAAAAGACTGCTTACATTAAGCTCTTCTAGTTTATTGATAGTTGTTTTGGCATCCAGAAGCTTATTGGTGAGCTCCACAATTTCCCAATCAAGAGTTTTCCGATCCATTTCAGCTTTTTTAATCTAGAGAATAGCAAAATACAGGTGATGAGCAATATTAGTCAACAATTGGGCTGCCTTCATATCTTTGCCCTCTTCTCTTCCACACCTTACCCAACTCTAAAAATCAAACTCCTTTTGTTCCTTTAGCAAAAGAAGAGAGGAGGCTTAAGTAACCCAGGTAATTCTTTTTGTATGTCTTAGGAAGACATTACTTAGGAACGCAAACTATATTTGAGCGTTCACTGACTTCTTCATACCTGTTTGCAAAAACACCATGCAAACATGAAGAATGCAAACCTGAGCTTCTGCTGTGCTCCAATTCATATCATTCATATCATTTCTAGCTAGCGTTATCTATTGTCAGGCATTATAAGAATTGAAATCCAAGAACATCTTGGAAAGCAAGCAAGGTCAGACTTTAATCATTTTGGTTTGAATTTGAACAGGAGAGAAATTATGCTTGGGGAAACTATGAAAAGCTGTTTGTGTGTATTTATCTAAAGAAAAGTAATAGGAGCACATAAAATAGCAAAAGCAACTGTACTTATATCTTCTACTCAGGTTTTCTGCAATTCTGCACATACCCAGGTTTTCTTCAAATTAGTCATCTAATTGTAGGGCAGTGGAATAGTAACTTATTTGGCTTTGTTTGAACCTCACCTTTACACATGGCCTTTAATTTCACAATACTCCTTGTAATTAACAAAAATCTCAATTTTTATTCAATAAAAGAGGAAAATTTTAGTCTAGACATGGGAGAATGGTAGGAGAAAATCTTGGAAACAAGTAGATATTATATTCTTTAAAAACATATCAAATCAATATCTAGAGCTTATCATTGGAAAAAAAAGTTCCTGCACCATGAGATTTTAATATTCTATTCTCCTACACTTACCTAGTATTGCAGACTAATATATATATAATAAAAGTGATGTGACTGACCAAAAATGAAATCCATCTTGGAATGAATTCAAACAAAAATACATACTTTGAGCAAGGTGCATAGGACAGGTACAATAAATAACAACGTTTGAGGGTTTATTTATTTATTTCTATTCCATCTTTACTATTTTTTATAAATAACTCAAGGTGGCAAACATACCCAATACCTAATATTTCTTCTTCATACTATTTTCCCACAACAACCACCCTATAAGATAGATTGGGCTGAGAGAGATTGACTAGCCCAAAGCATCGCACGCTGGCTTTCATGCCTAAATCAGGACTAGAACCCCTAGTCTCCCAGTTTCTAGCTGGTGCTTTAATCACTAGACAAAACTGGATAGTGTTTAAAAAGTGGATAATTTTTAAAAAATAGGTAATTCAGAGACTGTCTGGGGGGCAAAAAGTAATGTTTAAATGCATGCCATATTGATAAGGAATAGACTTTAAACTGATTTGTACATCCTAGCCTTCAACTATTTCTTGAGTCTCCAAGACCATCATTTTATCCCAACTTCTTCCAAATTAAGATATTTTGCTGAAGTAGCAAAACATAAGCATCTTAATTATGCATCCCAGGAAGGGAAAATTCTGCTATGAAATTTCAATAGGCATTTGCCTTTCATTTTCAAGCCCTACAAAAGTACCTTACCTTTTCCACAGAAAAACAGCACAGTATCACACAGGTCATGTGTGCCTCACTCAGTCTAATAGGGTTTGCTTTCAAATAAGTGCACAGCAGCCTTTAAATACTAAGTATAGGCTCTTTCAATGGGTGAGCAAACTTCCAGCAGCTGAGACCCACCCTTTGGAGCAAAATGAAGGCAGTGGGTAGGTTGATGATGCAAATGGTTGGGGCTGAGATCTGGCCCGAGTTTGAGGAATGAATGTTGAGATCTGTCTATTATTTTAAGGCTACTTTACTGCTCGCACTATATGATATGTTTCCTGCCTCAATTGCAATCCCACCCAGCAAAGCACCCATAGTAAAGGAGTATCATCAGGATGGGATTCAAGGACCAGGAAAATATACAACTGAAAGTTGTCCACTTGTGCTTTCCATGAAAACTGATTCTCAGAGTATTCATTTTGCATTTAAAGTAATACCTTATTGTGCTAAAGCCCACTCAGAAAAGCAGAATTCCTATAGCCTTGTAGAAATATATATTTTGTTTCTTTTTCCTGCTCAAGTTATACAACCTGTGATATAAAATAAGCAGGATCAGAGGCTTTCTGTTATTTCACATGATCACCACATTTATTTTATTTTCAACTTTATTTGCCACCCATCTCTCAAGTTCAGGTGACAAATAATATAACTTTCGTACTAACACAAAGATTGCTGGCACTTTTATGCCAGAAATTGCTTCAGCAAAACATTTCACTGAATTTGAAAAACATGAAATTGTTCCCACTCCATTCTGTCTTGTGAAGCATGAATGTTGATATTGGATTAAAATGATAATGATTTAATACTGTATTTGTACTAGAATGAGAAATCCTTAGTTTTGGTTATGGTGATTGAAGCTTCTGAGAACTATACTACCCAACTCCTAGTTCTGCAATGATAAGAAAAAGTACTGTATTTCATGTCAGTTTATGGATTAAGTTTTTTGGATTGACAAATGGCACCCAGCCCCCCTAAACTATGACATCCCATAAAATAGGATGGAGCAAGTCATGCTAGGAAAGGATCAGCTATTTCATTCAAACCCAAGTTGCTGGCTGATTCAGATTCTGGATCCCATCAAAGACAGTGCAAGTGGGGCTGAGTAATGCATGGACAACAATGAAACTGGAAAGGCTGAAACATGTGAAGAGGAAAAGAAAAACACACAAACGAAAAGACGCAACTGCAAAAATCCAGTTTTGACTGAGAGAGGCCTGAGAGGTGAGCACACCCAGCATGTGCCAGCAGCAGCGTAGGAAGGAAAGAAACACAGAGAGAGAGAGAGAGAGAGAGAGAGAGAGAGAGAGGGGAGAGAGAAAAAAAGCTNNNAGAGAGAGAGAGAGAGAGGAGAGAGAAAAAAAGCCATGAGTGTTATGAATGTACATAATATACCAATGTTGGCTCCACTCTGACACCCCACAATTCATGACAAAACCATCCCACCCGGATTCTGCAATAAGCAGCACATAATGACACCAAAGACTCTTTTAAAAAGCTACAAGACAAAACTACAAATAACTGCATTGCAGGAGAACCCAAAACACTGTTGCACAAAACAGAAAACTTGGAAGTAATGCCCATTTTCATCAACTCTAGATTGAAATTCTACTCCAATTCTTGATGCATTGCATTTTGATATTACTATACAGTACTAGTACTCTTTAAGATTTTAAAATAGTTAGACCTGCCCATTCTACTCATTATAGGGCCATACAATCACTTACCAGGGCATGCAGCTTCTCCTCCAAATCTTGATTTGTTCTTTGTGAAGCTGTGTAACTATTTTGCAATCTAAGATATAGAAGAGTACCCATGTTACTGAATAGGCACAGAAGTTTCCCCAGGGTGAACACCAGATATGACATATTATACAACGGACTGTGGTATTGTATTTACAGCATGCCTTAAACTCTGCCATGTTTGGGTATTTCATCTCCTTCTGCATTACGCTGCAGGAAGCTTGAGAAAGGAGGTAAAAAATTGGGAAGAGAGTGTGAGAAGGGATGGAGAACAAGCTTGATAACGGGAAATTATTAAAATTCACTCCAGTAAAAGAGCAGAAATGTTGAAGATTGTGATCAACCTTTCAGAGAAAACTCCCAATCCTATATGGTAGAATACAGTTATCAGTAAAGGTTAATCTCTGTCTCTTACTTCATCATCTCATCTTCCCCCCAACTGTGAAGTTGCTATACTAATGATTGCACATTTGTCTCCATTGCCCCAGTTTCTAAGCTGATGATCCATCTGTGTTTACTAAGAAGTGGACTCTCAGGTTGGTTTAAAATATGGTATCCAGGCCTGGTTACATCTAATAAACATCTAATAAATAAATATTGATAAGCAATGAGAAAGGACCTCTTCCCCCTACAACAGTAAGGCATCACTCATGTCAACAACTTTCCTAAATGTAATAAAGCCCTAGATTAGTATTTCTCAATCTTGGCAGCTTGAAGATGTGTGGACTTCAGCTCCTAGAATTCTGGCTGAGGAATTCTGGGAGTTGAAGTTCACACACCTCCAAGTTGCCAAGGTTGAGGTACAGTGATCTAGATGATGGAAATAAAATGTGATATATCCCAACAGGTATCACTGATTTCAAGATTCAACTCCAATTGAGACAATGTAGCCATCATATTGGGGAGTCACGGAGACACATTTTGATTGGACACACGTCTTTCACAATATTCAGTAAAGCTCATTTCCTTCTCTGTTTCCGGCTCCCTATGACTCTCTTCAGTTATTAACCAAGGTATTAAAATGCCTGACCAAAGAGTCTCTATGTAATTACAATACAGTTCTGTAAGTCTATGGGTCTTACATAACACTAAGCTATCCAATAGCAAGCCAAATCCTAAAGGGGAAAAAAAATCCAGCTTTGTAAGTGGTGTCTGCATGCCTCAGGACACACACTTCATATAGAACTATTTCCCTGTACATAATGATCTACAAGAGAATATAAAAGCCTGTGACTTTCCATATGCAATCAAACTACTATTATGAAGAATAACAGCCAGAAGCTATTGGAAGTTGTAATTGAACAACTCCTGGAAAGCCAAAGGTTTCCATGATTTCATCTGCAGTATTTCTCTAAATGGCAGAGTATGGTAAAATATATTGCAGAATAAGCTAAACACTACCAACTAAGGAACTGGACTGCTTTCTCTCCTCTCCTCCTCCCCACCTGATGTTCTAAAAGTCACATACCTACGGAATTTGTCTTTAAATTTTTCTAGCTCTTCTCGATTTTGGCCCAACTCCATCTCCAGGTAGTCTTGCCCAGACTCCAACTCCCTCTCCATTGCTTCCATTTTATTGGTGACATAGGCCAGACGTCGACGCAGCTCCTCATTGTCATGCTGCAGCAACCTAAGGTACAAAAAGCAGAAACTTATTTCCAATTAAACTACAGGAAACTTTGCTGCCAATATAGCAATGTGCCTCTGAACAAAGTTCAATTGCATTTCTGGAATCTAGAAAGTTAAAACAAGATAAATGCATAAAACATAGCTTCAATTGTCACCTAATTTAGCTGCCAAATGAACAAGTGAGCTTTATAAACTGAAAAGTTGCTTAAAACAATTGGCTAATTATAACTCACACACATAGGCACCCAAAACACCATCACTTCCGCATAATATCCACAAGTCCTGTGGACAGAAAATTTCAGTCTTTTTTCTTTCGAGTTGAACATCCAAGGTTCCTTCAGTCTGTGCTCTAGTCTCTATATCATCGTCACCCTCTTCTGAACCAGTTCTAAATAATCAATCAATCAATCAGAATATAGCTGGAAGG